>CABHPP010074485.1:14979-41622 GCA_902168425.1 Peromyscus attwateri | reverse complement strand
AAAAAAAAAAAAAAAAAAGCACTACTTTCTCAACAACATGGGGTTCGAAACTCAAGCCACCTACTTCATCAAATGACCAGAAGGTGGGGCCAAGTCTACGTGTGTGTATCTCTATGTGTAAATGTCTGAGTGTGTATCTGTGTGTGCACGCGCACGCGTGTGCGTGTGTGTAGGTTGTTGTATAAACATTCAACAAGCTTAGTTGGGATGATCTTTTGCAAAGGGGCACTGATGAATGCCCCAAGATGGCAGTGGCTTGACTCTGGGAACAGTTGCTCACACCAGACAAAAGGGAAATCAAGCTAGTAGATGTACCAACAGATTCGTTTTTAGCGTGTATCAGTCAGGACTTATGGACTCCTGCAGGGCACAACCACTCTGAATGACCCTGGATTATGGAGCTTAGGGCAGATTTCATTATGGAAGTTGGTTCAAAGGATATTGCCCTGGCATCTGCAGGGGGCCTGAAGTTGATACAGCTCAGAAAGACTAGTCTTAAGAAGAAACTCAGCATGTGGAGCAGGGGACAAAGAAACCAGAACCAGTATGGGTGAAGTAGAACCCAAAGAACCAAAAGGTTTCCACGGCTGCCTCTCACTCTGCCAGCCTGCATCCGCCTGGTGGTCTGCAGAAAGAGCAGGTGCCTTTCGGCACAGAGAGCTGGCTGGGGCTGAGGAAACCACAGCCCAGCTGCAGCCCGCAGCCAACAAAGGGAGCAGGAGCCAAGGCGCCCCAGGGCGCGGGGCCCAACAGTCATGCCAGCCACCTCCCTGCTGCCTTCCAAACTGCAAGCAACTTTTGACGTGGCCGGCTCTAACCCAGAACCATACATGGAATGGAATTCTAGGAAAAGTAGTTCCAACAACCAAGCTGACACGCTGTACATTCTCCGCAGCATCCGGCAGAGACATCTTTCTAGGAGACTTCCCAGGATTTACTGTCTTAGAACTCAACCCTTGTGCACGATGTGACTCTGCGCAGCTCTGGGTTGGTGTGAGCTACCCTTATCAGTGAAAATACTCCCTCTCTTCCCAGCCTCCTGGCTGCTCTGTTCTTCTCCTCTCTTCCATCACCAAAGCAATTAGGTCTCCCTGCTGAGAATACAATCGAGTCTATAGTACACGCTGATCAGCATTCTTCACCTGGTGTCTCAGAAAGTTATTATCAAATATAAACTTTTCCCGATATTGTATTTTGAAAGATGAGAAGACTTAAATGTCCTCATTTGTTGTCATTGACCTTCCAACCCAGCATTTGTTCTTTAAAAATAAAAACATTTTTCAGCCTGGGAAGCGTGACATTGCATTTCCAGTCTCCCCTGGTTACCTGAATGTACGCGCTGGTAAAAGTTTCAATGTTCAATGGTAAAAGTTTCTTATTTCTGAGAATTTGCTCTGGTTCTGGAAAACAATTGTGTTATCAGAACAGGCTATTCTCCTTACATTGAGATTAATACAAATATATAATCCATCCCAGTCATTTCTCAGAGCATCCAAGATCTCAGAGATGGCTGAATTCTAAGTAAAACCATTTGCCTGTGATGGTCATTGGCTAATGGCCGCTGTTAAGCTGTTTAACAATGTGATGACTTCATTGAGGTCAGAGCTCTGTCTCATCCGCATTTGCATGCAAAGCACCTGGCATCTACTAATCATGCAAAATACTATTTATCAAGAGACAATTTTTTTTAATGTGACTTTAAATGCTTGTCCATAAAGACCTGGCTTTGAATGAGAAGCTGAGACCCACAACTTCAAAGACAAGATGAGTACTAAAAGTACACTCATGTTCATGGACAAAGGAAAGGCATTCATCCATTTGCCTTTATTAAGTTCCATCAGAAACCATTTATTGAACTGCCTGTGGTAGCAAACACCTTTAATCCAGCACTGGTGTGGGGGTGAGCAGAGGCAGGCAGATCTCTGAGTTCAAGGCTAGCCTGGTCTACATAGGGAGACCCTATCTCGAACAAATCAAAATAACACCCCACACGCAAATAACAACAACAGAATAATATCAATAATCATAATATTATATATCAAGTACCATTCCAGACAAAATTAGGCAAGACAGAGAGACCCATCCGTCAAATATTCTGTCTTATCTGGCTACAGACACAGAAGCAAATGACTAACTTTTAAAAAGATGCATGAAGACAGCAAGCAGCGAGCGCATGCATTCTCTAATTCAATCCTGTTCTGTCCAAAACAAATGGCTGGCCTCACATCCGTGAGCCCAAGCTCGGGGCTGAGAGGTGCACACATAGCAAGGCTCTGATTTCACGCTGCCTGAATTCAAACGCCCATTCCGGAGGAGGGAGAAGTTTACTAAGCTTCCCCTTACTGGTAGTTCAGGTCCACCCACAGCTTAAGGAAATCTTTATTAATAGCTGAGCCTGCAGAACCAGAAAAGTCACATAGATGTGGTTTTCGAGTCGAACTCAGGCGCATCCATTCACGCTAGTACAGTGCTTCTCAGATGCATGCAGTCGGATTCTTTGGAAAGAACTGAGTTGGAGGCTCTATCTTCACTCATTTGACTAATCCTTGCAGAGCGCTTGTGAGGGTCTAGGTGATTCCTGATTGGTGGCCAGGCTTTGCCGAGGAGGAGCAGTCATTGCAATGCCAAGGTGAACATCACAGAGCTTGGGTAGCATGACAAATCATTCCAAACAACACAGCAGAGCCCAGCCTTTTGTGTTATGAAAGAGTGGCTGCGCGCCTACAAGTGTGGGGTACACATTCATTATCCTACAAGTGTAGGGTACACACTCATTATCCTACAAGTGTGGGGTACACACTCATTATCCTACAAGTGTGGGGTACATATTCATTATCCTACAAGTGTGGGGTACACATTCATTATTCTTCTAGATAGTGAGTTCCTGGCCAAAAACCCAGCCTGGCAGGAAGGTTCAGTGAGTAAGATCTTGCCACCAAGACTGACAACCTGAGTTCAGTTGCCAGAACCCACATGGTAGAAGAAAACTGACTCCCACAAGTTGTCCTCTGTTCTCCTCACACATGTATGTGCCTGCTGCTACTACTACTACAACACACACACACACACACACACACACACACATACACACACACACACACTCACGTAGCTGATCCTATTTCCTCAGACTGAAAGCCTCTGAGTCCTCACCTGAAAGGATCTCAGCTGAACTGTTGCTCAAAAGCCTAAAAGCTTAACCAGCCTAGTTCCTGGTTTTCACGCCTTATATACCTTTCTGCTTTCTGCCCTCACTTCCTGGGATTAAAGGCTCACTTCTTGGAATTAAAGGCGTGAGTCACCATGCTTGGCTGTATCCTTGAACACACAGAGATCCAGGTAGATCTCTGCCTCTGGAATGCTAGGATTAAAGGTGTGTACTACCACTGCCTATCCTCTATGTTTAATATTGGGGCTGTTCTGTTCTCTGACCCCAGATAAGTTTATTAGCGTGCACAATATTTCGGGGAACACAATACCACCACAATTTTAGATTGAATCATTTACTTTGTGTGTATGCATGTGTGCCTGAGTGTGTACCACATGTGTACATGAGCCAGGTAAACGTATCAGACCTCCCAGAATTGGAGTTATAGGCATTTAGAAGCCACCTTGTGGGTGCTGGAACTGAACCAGATCCTCTGCAAGAGCAGTAAGCACTATTAACATTAACAATTGAGCCATATCTCCAGTATAATAACAACAACAACAATTAGGAAAAAGAAAACCCACTTGGCTTTCAACCAAATAGCAAACGGTCTTCATATGGCATAACTATGTTTTATGATTTTTTTCTAAGCATCCTCTGGTTTTGAAGTTAGAGGAGCCAAGTGTAATACAGGAAGTGGAGGTACCCTTCATTTACCCATTACTGTTATTTCCCTGTTGTTGTTGTTGTTGTTGTTTTTCACTAAATTTTTCATTAGCCTTGTCTTCACCAATGTGTAGATCACAAATTGAAAGCAGTTGTCTGTCTATTGAATCAAAGAAAATCTCACTTGTTAAAGAATAACCAAACATTATTTTGTTATCATTTTTATGCTGTTTCTTCTGATGGCAAGGTTCCGGTCATTTTACAAAGAGATTCATTAATTTTCACTACAAGTTAGTAGAGGTAACTTTTATAAAAGTGAAACATTGCAAAAATTAGATTTCTAAAGGCACAAGTAGATCCCCATGTGTTGAGATAATCATTTTGTACACCATGAAGATGTGTCTCTGTTTAACCTCATCCACCTAAGGCACCTTCTGATTGGTTTAATAAAGAACTGAACAACCAATAGCGAGGCAGGAAAGGGTAGGCAGGACTTCTGGAGAAAGATAGGAACTCTGGGAAAGAATCAGGCATGGGAGATTCCCCAGCCAAACCCAGAAGAAGCTGGACATACAGAATGGAGGAGAGGTAAAGAGTCATACGGCAGAATGTAGATTAATATAAACGGATTAATTTAAGTTTGGGAATAAGCCTAAGCTAAGGCCAAGCTTTCATAATTAATAAAAAGTCTCCAAGTCATTATTTGGGAGCTGGCAGTCCAAAGAAAGACCTGTTACACCCACACATTGAGAAAGAAGTTAAATTAGACAAGTTAAATCAGGCAAGAAAATTCCAGTTGAGATAGATATGCACATGTGAGAATTACAGACATGATTACCTACATAACACACAGACACTGAATGTTATGAACTTTTCCAATGTTTCCATCCACAATGTCAAGAACTGGGGTGGGAGCTTGGGGGTTGTGGTGGTTGAAAGGGAATGCCACCCCCCATAGGTGCAGATGTTTGAACCCTTGGTCCCATTTAGGGGTCTGTTGGGGGAGATTTAGGAGGTACAGTCTTGATGGAGGAAATGCGTCACTGAAGGTGGGCTTTGAGAGTTTAAAGACTCCATGTTACTTCCGGTTCATTATTTCTTCTACTCCTTGCTTTCAGTTCAAAGTGTGAGCTCTTAACTGCCATTCCTGTTACTTTCCATGCCTCCAGTTCATCATTATGGACACTTTGACCTCTGGGCTCATAAGCCAAAATAAACCTTCTCTTCTTTAAATGGTCTTTGGTTATGGTGTTTTATCACAGCAACAGAAAAATAACTAATACAGAAGTTGGTACCAGTGAGCGGGTTGCTGGTGTGAAGAACCTGACCATGCTGGTTTTTTTTTTTTTTTTTTTTGAGGAATGTGGACTTTGGACTAGAAAATGCTGTAAGCAGAGATTAAAGGGCTGTGCTACTAGGAGCTTGAAAGAGCTGTGCTGAGAGCAATGAAGACTATGGACATCCAGCTCACGGGGTTTCAGAGGGGAATGGTACTATCAACTGGGCTAGACACCATTCCTCTGATACTTTGGCAAAGAATCTGGCTGCTTGCTGCTCTTGTCCTAAGAACTTGTCAGAGGCTAACGTAAAAGGCAGTGGACTAACTTATTTGGTTGAGGCACTTCCAAAGCAGCAGAATATTGAATCTGTGGCATGGTTATTATTAACGCCTCTTGTGCAGATTTATAATGAAAAAGAGCACATGGGGCAAAAAGAGATATAACATGTAAAGTTCGGAGAGAAAAAGAAGATCATAAATTTAATGTTACAGTTAAGGCTAGACCTAAGAGATAAGGAGATTGGCATCTTTAAGAAGAGGCCTCTTGCTTGGTACAAGAATAAAGGGGAGAGTGCCTCCAGGGCAAGACCCCACCCAGCTAAGCTTCTAACTTGTGAATAAGAACATAAAACAGCTCAAAGGCTTCTGCAAATGTGGTTCAAGGGGGCAAGGGCTCCTCCCTAGCTGGGAGTCAAACTCAGCAGCGTCATCCATGCAGTGCCTACGTTAGGGGCATGAGAATACAAGAGTGGAGTTCTTCCTCCATAGTTTTAGAGAGTCAGGCAGCATGCATCAGGTGAGTCCCTACATAAAGACCCTGAAAGGGTAGGTGTCCCTCAGGAACCATTGTGTGAAGCTATGAAAGTGAAGCTTGTGTTTCAGAAGAGACCCCAAGATATCGGAGATGGCAAAGCCAAGAAATATCTGCCAAGGAGAACTCTACACAGGGAGTAGAACCAGCCCAAGAGATAAATGCATATTGTAGGCACAAAAGCTCATGGGGTAGAGTCATCTAAGTCCTTTCACTCTAGATATGGAGCTACAGGATTTGGAGTTTGCCTTGCTGGGTTTTGGTCTTGGTCTGATCCATTATTTTTTCACGACTCCCAATTTCTCCTTTTTGGGGTGGTAATGAATACTCTGTGCCATTGTATATTAAAAGTATATGATTTGCAGCCAGGTGGTGGTAGCACACACCTTTAATTCCAGCACTGGAGGGGCAGAGGCAGGCAGATCTCTATGAGTTTGAGGCCAGCCTGGTCTACAGTATGAGTTCCAGGACAGTAGAAACAATCCAGAGAAATCCTATCTCAGAAATAAATAAATAAATAAATAAATGTGTGTGTGTATACACACACACACACACACACACACACACACACACAATTTGCTTTTTGATTTTACAGGGAATTACAGTTAAGAGATTGCCTTGAGTCTCAGAAAAGACTTTGGACTCTGGACTTTTAAGCAGTGTTGAGACTTTTAAGGACTATGGAGACTTTTGAAGTTGTACTAAATGCATTTTGGATTGATATGGTCGTGTGTAAAAAGCAGAGGAAGCCCTGAGTATGTGGGATCCTGAATTAATGTGCGTTATTAATACAGGCATGGCCATATCAAGGACTCCATTGCCTCAGGCTCAGAGAGCTACAAAGCCTTCCTTCAAATACAAAGTTTGAGTATTGATAGTGTATGCAGAAAATGTCCACCATAGCTTTCTGTCTCTGGATATTTATGGCCTAAGGTCTGCTCCCCTACAGGGATGGGCCCCTATCAAAATTAGCTAAAATTGTCTCCTTGTTCCAGGTATACACTATAAACCCCGCCTCCTTGTTTATCGATATGCAATAACCCCGCCTCCCTGTTCAATTCTATGTAATAAACATACTGAGCTTCTGGGGTGCTGCAATTTTTCTAGCAAGAGCACAGACTACCTAAGCCCACCTTTCTGTGTCCATCTGCCAAACGCTCTGAGCTTCTTTGACATAGGTGCAGCTAAGCTGTGATGTTATGAAATACATAGCCCACCTACGATGTCATCAATTTTTGATGGGCTTGTTAGGCTATGACTAAGTAATAAAGTGAATGGGTACCTGTTCTCTGTTAAGAAGCATTAAAGGGTTGATTTATTCTTCCCTTTTGCCTTGAACCAGAGGCCCTGTGTAATTTCATCTGCTTGTGGTCTATGGTCCCCAAGTTCTCTCAGGCTGGAACATCAACATCTGGGGCCAGGGTGGGGCCGAGGGGGAGGGGCGCAGGGGGTGGGGTGCAGGGGGTGGGGCAAGGAGGCGGGGCACAGGAGGTAGGCGGGGCACAGGAGGCGGGGCACAGGAGGCGGGGCGGGGCATGAAAACAAGCTCACTTGATCACTCTCCACAGCCATGCCACGAGTACAGTTCTGTCGGCAACAGGAGCCAACATTTCGATCTTAATGGACTCCTGTGTCTGTCTTCTAAATTGATTCCAAATTTGGGTAGGAATGGGGCATTCTATTCCTTATATTCTTTAAAGCCACGATGCTGAGTGTTGTTTACCAAGAAAGGGAAGTGGCCCTGTGAACCCCAAACTCTGGGGAGAGTGTAGAAAGAGCCCTGGGTCTTGCTGAGGCCCCCTGCCCCTGGACATTGCAGCTATTGCTAGAAACTAAGTTATGTCTATCTATAAAATGCCAGTCCTTTTGGTTAATAACAGTGTAAGGAACTAGGGCTTATGAGTTATATGGAGCAGAGTTTGGGGTTTGACATGCCCTATTTGTGGATTTTTTTGGACCAATTATTTCATTTCTTTGAACTTTAGTTATCTGACCTGTAGAATGGGAATACTTAATATTGTAAGTTTTAGATACTCATTTCCATGAATGAATATGATATTATATTACACATAAATTTCGGGGGTATAATAATATCTGAATTTAATAATAAAAATACTTATTAATTTTTATTATTGCCACAATTTAATTGTTCTGAGATAAGCTGGAATATTCCATCAAAAAGGCCAAGAGAGTCCAAGCTTGATCTCTTGTCTTGCGGGAAGTACAAGTAGGAAGATTTACTCTGCTGTGGTGTAGTCTAACAGTTTCCTCCAAGACTGAAACATTCCAGGGAGAGACCCTTAAACAAGAAGGTAAACAACTCAAAATATCTTCGGGAAGTTCCTGAAACTGACTATATTCACTAGGCTCCTCCCTCCCTGCCAGAGTGAACAATAAAAGCTGAGACTCCTTGCCAGAGAAGCCAAGCTGCCAAGAAGACTGAGACCAGACCAGCTGCTTAGAAGCAGCAGCAATTAGTCCAGCTAACATCACAACTTAGCATCGCCCACGTTAAACAAACCCAGAGCATTTGCTGCAGTCTACAATGTGTCAAAGCCATCTAATATGAAGCCTGTTTTACCATAGTGATGAATATTTCATGTTATTATTGAATACTTGTAGCCAAAAATAACGGGCAACAAAGTAGACCATAGAGCCTTGGGAGCTGTGGTGGGCTGCCATAGACTGGTAGAGAGAGAGAAAGAGAGAGAGAAAGAGAGAGAGAGAGAGAGAGAGAGAGACAGAGAGAGAGACAGAGAGAGAGACAGAGAGAGGAGAAGACAAGGAGAGCATGCTGCTGACCACAGAAAAGATCAAAGTTTGAAGTTAGAAGTACAGTTTTAACTGACTGCAGATGGCTTCTGCACCATATTAAAGTTGAAAAGTTATGAAGTTGTACTTTCGAAGGGGCACCTGTGGTTCTAGCCAGTTGTGAGTAATGCTCTTAGTCTGCTCTCTACCTGGTATCTAATGTACAGGAACATTTGTCCTGCTCAAGAAGACATAATGATCTACAGTTGGGCTACATGGGGCGGGCGAGTGGGGGAGGGGGAGCCCTGGACAGGAGGAGGATGGGGGAGCACTGGACAGGAGGAGGATAGGGGACCTCAAGACAATTGTATTCCTGAGACAGCGGCTCAGAGGCATGGTTTGCATCTGCCAGAGCCCTGGTATGGAGAGGAGAAGTTGAGGCACAGAGCTGCAATGTAAGCTCTTGCAAAGCTCTCAGACTCAGTAGACTAGGGAGTTGCTTTTGTGGAATACTGACTGTCTGGTGGAAATTAGAGACCCAAGGAAAATGGGATCCTACCTCATAGGAAATTCTTTGCACTCCTGAGCATATGACCCAGGTAGAAATTTGAACCAAGAGGGGTTGGTGAGTGTGCTTGGAGAAAAAGAAAGTTGCTATAAATGGAGTAAATGGAGTAAAAGGCAAGAAATTTACTCACTGAGGCTGAGAAAGTGCTTCCTCTCGCTTGCAGGATGCGCTACGGCTGCAGGGTGTTGATTTTTGCTTCAATAAATTCACCTCTGTATAAGGGAAAAAGGGACATTTTTGTAGAAAAAAAAAACTGTGATAGAATAATATTCTTGGTTTTTTACTGTGAGTTCCCCTATTTCAGATCCACGTAATTTTCTAGAAAGCCCTTCTGGCTATTTCTTTCACATTTGGTGAGCAGCATGTGTACCCTCGGGACTGAAAGATTCAGTCAAAAGTCAAGGCCTTTGGACTTCAAATGCTTTGTGTTTTGAGTGGTATAAGCTTAAGTCCTGAGTGGAGCCAATGCAAGAGAGAAATTATTTGGAAAAATGCATAATATTTGACAGGCAGGCTGGGGGGGGGGCACTTGGAGGGGTTACTGTAGGCGGGACAGGGAACTCAAGGAAGCAGCGCAGTGCCATGTCTGAGGATGTTTCCTCTTCTTTCACTTGTCGGAGCCCAGGCACACAGGGAAGAAACTGAGGCACAAGACTGTGTTGTGAGTCTCAAAGGCTGTGAGAGTCTGTGTGAGCCTGCAAGTCCTGTGTACCTTTTCCCAGGAACTTTCCTGTGGACTGGAGGGAGGCCTGAGTGAATGTGCATTGGGGACATGGCCGTGGCCATGTTGAGGACTCCAAGGCTCTGACCTATGGGAAATTGGCAAAAGCCATTTGTTACCCCTATGGCCCAGGCGGAAGAGGGTGGCAAACCTCTCCTGGAGCGTCCAGGGTGAGTCTTTATAACAACTGATCACTGTGGGCTGAGACAGGCAACGGCTGCTTTTCCCTCCTGGATGTTTACAGCCTGAGCCTGCTGGCCTCCAGAGACCTCCTACTGAGACTAATTAACCCCTACCCCAGCGCTGAACCTAATCAACGTACTGAGATTCCCGGCTGCAGGGAGCTATAGCAGAACCACACCTGGTCCCAGTTTCCCTGTGCACTGTCCATGTGGCTCTGTGCCTCTCCTTTTTTTCCCTTGTCACCCCTAGCCAGGGTTCCCGGAACCAAACAGAGCAGGTCACTCACAGCACAGAAGAAACATGCACTGAAGATGCCTGAGCAGGAATGGCCTGGAGACCTTTCTGGGAGCCTAAGAACAGCGTAGACGTTCAGAGCGACCTATCCTGACCGCGGTGAGGCTCAGTAGGCACAAGGACATCTGCCAGCACCAAGGTGGAATAACCCTCAGGGGCCACACACCCAAGGGCCCCCACGGGAAGGCGCTGAGTTGCCGGAGATTAATCTTTAGTTCGGCCCCAGGTAACTGGTGAACACTGATTTTTCCAGACTCCTGAACTACTCCAAACATCTTACTTAAGCAGGGTCCCACACATCAACTCTAGAGAAATTCGGGTCAAAAAACACAGCCTACTTTCACCTTTACACACACAACGCCCCGCCCCCCCCTTCCGCCCAAGGGTGTTTTCTTTACATAATGCTAATTTCATCCCCTAACTTAACAAACCCACTGAATGGGGACTTTAAGACGTCTCTTTGTAGACAGGGCTCCTTCTCCAGCATTCTTAACTTGCTAAGCCCTTTAAATGATGGAAGTTTATTGCGGGCGTCCCTTAGCGCCTCCACAGGTAGTCTTTTGTGTCAAATAGTTTTCATCGGTAATAAGAAAACAACTCTAGGTGTGTTTAACGCAGCAGCCAAGGTGCACCCAAGGGGTGCAATTAGCATTAGGATGATAGGCGAGGCAAGACAGAGTCATACTGATTCACAAAAGAAAACAGAAAGATGCTGGGAGAGACAGGCTCACATGGACTGTTGTTTGTGATGTTCTCAAAAGTGATGTTGACTGCAGGTCTGAGGGCTGTTCATTGTGGGATAATGGAAACTACTTAGTCCAGTTGGCCTCTGTTTACTCACCGAGGAGCGGGGGGCTACCGAAGCGTGGCTAGCAGGGACAAGCACCACTGAGACTTTCAAGACTGTTAGGCAAGTGTGGGGTAATGAGTGCATCAGATACTATTAACAGCACCGAACTTCCTTTTTAAAGAAACAATCACTATGGGTGTCTGGGTGGTTTGCAGATCCCTGGGCCCCTGGGCTCTTTTTCCATGTAACCGACTCCTTCAGCAAGGTGACAGTAACTGGCTCTCTGCCTTTGTAGGTTAGGACTCTGAGC
This sequence comes from Peromyscus attwateri, assembly GCA_902168425.1. Classification (NCBI taxonomy): domain Eukaryota; kingdom Metazoa; phylum Chordata; class Mammalia; order Rodentia; family Cricetidae; genus Peromyscus; species Peromyscus attwateri. The sequence continues at coordinate 30,104 of CABHPP010074485.1, read as the reverse complement.
TCTCTCCACTGTGTGCTGTGGCCAGCTTTGTTTCCAGTGCCCCGTGACTCACATTCAATGATTCTGTTACCTGGTTGGCACATCTCTATCATGTGTGCTCTGATCTTGGACTAAGTAGTAAGTTCCAATCCTTTGCTGTTTTGAAATATAATCATCTATTAGATGAAAGATTTTTGTTAACCAGAAGTTTAAAAATGCCACCAGAATATGGGTGGCATGGGTCGTCTGAATTCAAAAGCTCATTTTTTTTTCTAAAGTCTCATACACATTTTAACAATTTTATTAAAGTCCAAGACATTGGGGCATGTGGAGTAGATTTCAGGATCAAAATGATTTTACCGATTGAAATGACTTATGAATTTGTTGCAGCTGAGTAAAGAATGGGGTATTTTCTTAGCATCTAAAGTGACATAGTGGAGGTACCACTCAGATGGATTAGGACTTAATGCCCTAAGTATTAAAAGACATGCCATGCAGGCTTACATCACTCCAGAGCTGGAGATGTTCTACTGATAAAGGGCAGATTTGTGCCTTGGGTTTGCAGATGCCTCTGAAGCTGAAGGATGGACCACAGATCTAGGTGCAGGCTGGAGCAAGGATGTACAATTCCATGTAAATGGCCTAGAGCTAAAAGATGGAGGTTGAAGATGCTACCAAGTGTCTCTCAGTCTCTACTTCCCCACTTCTGCCACACACATGTGTCATCCAGTTGGATGTGATGGTACAAGCTTATAAAAATCAGCATCCGAGGGGCTGAGGTAGGAAGATCACAAGTTCAAGGCCAGCCTCGGCGATTTAGCAAGACCATGTTGCAAAAAAAGAAAAGAAAAAGTGTGTGTGTATGTGTCTGTCTCTGTCTGTATGTGTCTGTCTCTGTCTGTCTGTGTCTGCGTGTGCGTGTGTGTGTGCGCGCGCGTGCGTGCGTGCGTGCGTGCGTGAGTGTGTGTGTGTGTGTGTGTATTTAACACAGTGATAGAACTTGCCTAGCATGTACAAAGCCCTGAGTGCAGTCCCTAGTACCACAAATGAAAATTATGCATAATCGGTTCTGAGATCAGTTGATTCTTCATGAGTCTCACCACATACCTTAGCATTTACATCTTAGTCTGTGCAATGCACACAAGGAAAAAAATCTTACAAAGATAAAGAGAAAAAAGTCACAGAAAAAGAAATTAAAAATCGATACTCCACTTGTAATTTTATTATAATGAGTCAAATTTTGAGTATCCTGAAGACAACTTATTAAAAATGTGGGTTATTCCAATTCCTACTGCAGATATTTTGACCCTAAAAATTAAACTAAACTGGAAATAATAGTGCCTGATGTTAACTCTCTAACAGTGACCTAAATCACCCTAGTCACTAATAAGAAAAAAAAAGGATATTTAAAGAACATTCTGAAAATCATAAAAATAACTAAGGTTCCATTTTCACTGTACCAAGATTAATTTTACTCAACATTTAAAAAAATCTCTGGAATCAGGATATGTCTGATCATCAAGGGTACCTTATGATTATAACTGATAGTATCTTTTCTTAGCAGCATGTAAAATATTAATGTATCTGAAACTCAAATATGCTTTCTCTATATTCTGTAAAATATAGTAGTTTGGGGTCGTGGGGCTTCCCAGGGTGTAGGGTTTTGAAGGAGAGTTTTGCACACCATGGTTTTGCACATGCTACTGCTCATGGGTACTCTTTAATTTTCATTTTTAAATTTACTTATTTACATGTATGAATGTCTGACTGAATGTATGAATGTGCACCTTATGTGTACCTGGTGCCCAGTGAGTCCAGAAGACAATGCCAGATCTGGAACTGGAGTTACAGTTGTGAGGGTCCATGTGGGTGCTGAGAAAGGAACCCGGGTCCTCTTCAAGAGTAACCAGTAATCTTAACCATTGAGCCATCTCTGAGGCCCCTTATGGGTATTCTTAAAATAAGTAATCGAGTTTAAAAGACACACACACACACACACACACACACACACACACACACACACACACATTTTGTCACGTGCTTTTTCCTAGCAATGGAGAAACAATTCATTCCTAGTGCCTATTATGGAACTACTCACTAGGCCCAGTAGTCACACATGGCCCTTTACATGTAAACTCGTTCAAATTAAGTGAAATATTGATTCTTTGGTGGCACCAACCAAAATTCAAATGCTCAAGTGGCCCCTGTGTGGCTGTTGGTTACCAGACTGAATACTGTGGATTTCTTTGTTACAGAAAATTCTCGGGAGCAACGGAGTGCAACGCTGATTTCAGCGCATCCACTTTCCACATTCGAGCACCAGTACTGTAGAAGCACACACATACTAGTACCTACCCCAGAGGCGGCTGTGTAGGGTGCTGGATTTAAACATGGGCTTCGAAGTCAGGCAGAGCTAGGTTTGAGTCTTGAATGCAAATTACTTGTTAGTGGATCTATTGTCAGGTTTCTTGGCTTGCTAAGACACATTTATTCTCATGTACGATGAAGGATAATTATAGTAACTACCTCATGGTGCTATTTTAAAAGAGGCAAAAGGTTATCCACAGTGCAACAGTAATCGTTCAACAAACAGCTGCTTGATGATCTGCCTCTTAGACCTTGGAACTCTTAGACCATAGTTATGTTGTGTTCAACTTACAACATGATGGGATGATAAATGCTAAAACACCAAAATAATGTGACCCAAGAACAAAGAAAGAAGGATTTACCACAGGAGATGACCTTGAATTTACAACTTAACAACGACCAGAACTGAAAAGGCTCAGATTGGGATTTTTTTTCCCCCAAAGAAACATAGGAAAGATATATGATGCTACAGATGCTTATGAGAACTCCTGGAACAATGATTTGTTAGGCTCTAAGGCTGAGTGGTTGTCAAAGCCAAATTGTGAAGGCCCTGAGTGCTTTGCTAAAGATTTCATCAAGACTTGAGGCTGGGCCAGAGAAATTGCTCCATGGTTAAAGGTGCTTGTCGCCAAGTCCGATAACCTGAGTTTGATCCCTGGGAACCACAGGGGAAGTAGAGAGTAAATTCCCACAAAGTGTCTTCTAACCTCCACACTTCTGCTATGACACATATGCACCCCCTCATACCCACATAATAAACAAACAAACAAGGTAATTAAAAACTCAGAATAAAGACTGGAGGCAGGGAACCTACTCCAATAGTCTAGGTGAAATATCAACAAGACCCTGGTGAAGAGGTGGAAGAGTTATCTATACCACTCTCTGCTATTTGTTTCCTCACATTCATTCTTTTAAATTTTTAACTACATTTATTTGGTTTTTGGTGTGTAGGGAACATGCCATGGCTTGCATATGAAAGGCCAGAGGACCAACCTATGAACATCAGTCCTCACCTTCCATCATGTGGATCCCAGAAATCAAATTCAAGTCATCAACCTTGGAAGCAAGTGACTACCTGCTCAGCCATCTATCTAGTTCCCTCCCATGACTATTCATAAATGTACTCTAGCACAACATCAAAGCTGCTCTTACCAAGAAGCTTCCATGTTCCTAGGTGCTGTGCAGTGATTTTCCCTGAACTGAAATATTCCTTTCTTGAGGGAGGAAGGGGGCTCACCAGATTCAGAAAGTAAACAACTCACAAGTCTCAGAACGTCCCTGAAACTTAGAAGATTCACAAAGCTTGTTCATCCTTGTCTTAGTTATTGTTCTATTGCTGTGAAGACACATCATAACTGAGGCAGCTCATAGAAGAAAAGCATTTAATTTGGAACTGGCTTAGAATTTTAGAGGTTTAACCATGATCATCGTGGCATGAAGCATGGCAGATAGGCAGGCATGGCACAAGAGGAGTAGATAAGAGCCTACATCCCAATCCACAGGTAGGAGACAGGGTAAGGGGGAATGGTGTGGACTGTTGAAACCTCAAAGTCCATTTCCAGTGACATACTTCCTCCAACAAGGCCACACCTCCTAATCCTTCCTAAACAGTTGCAACAACTATGAGCCGAACATTCAATTATATGAGCCTATGGGGGCTGTTCTCATCCAAACCACCACATTCGGCAAGGTTATACAAGAAGTAAGGGCTACTGAAGAGAAAATACTCCAACCTGTCCAGCTGCCTGCAGGTTGTACAGAGAACTTTAGGATTGCAGCTTTTGTGAATTGTCACCCATGTTGGAGTGGGCTTTTCAATGATGCAGGTACCTTTGACTCATCCGTGCTTCTGTAAGTAGCCCCAGTAAACTCATTCATTCACCCAATTTTTTAGTGGGATATTTTCTTTGACCTATCATAGATTAGCTATCATGAGTGAATATGTTTGTTCACAACTCCCAGGAAAAATCACACAACCCTGTGCTCTGTAAGCAATGGCAGTCTTGTCTATCATCACCTAATTGCATAATCTGGTACAGTTGACCCCTCCTCCTTGACATACCTTCTTCACATGGCTTCCATAGGGTCACTTTCTCCTGCTTCACCAGTTATTCCTTCTCAGTGGCCTTTGCTTATTTTTCCTTATATCTCAAACACTGGGAAGTGAGGGTCCTAGGTCTTAGTCCTTTTGACCTCTGGACTTTCTTGCAATGGGAACTTGGTTTCATGGCTTTGTGTACACACTATATATTGATCACATTTAATTCTGAAGTCCAACTCTCAGCCTGAACTACACATTTTTCTACCAAGAGCCCACCTGTCACCTTTATTGGCTATCTAATAAACATTGTCATCTTGGTTAGAACTTGGTGGGCTGAAGACATCGCTTACTTTAGTGATAGAATATGGAGACATCAAGCTGGCATTGACCTGGAAGCTTCATCCCTATGGGCTAGATTTCTTAGTGCTAGAAGTTGCTCTGTATGCTACTGGAGGAGAAAAATAATCACCAATATTATTCAGCTGTGAACAATGAAAATTATAATAATAACCTGCCCACCAAAATATCCCTATTGATGTAACAGTGGCATGAATGTCATGGGAGAAACCAATGACTTCCTGGTTGGATTTAAGGCCTATCCACAAGATAGAATCCATACCTGACACAGTTATCATGGCCAAGAACTTGTGGGTAGACAGGTTACAAGCTCCAGGGAAAAAGTTACTACTATTACTTTACTAGTGGGACACAGCATTAAACTGATTCCTAATGACTCCTCACTCTACCCACAGTTAGTACTTCTCTCATCCCTCATCAGAGAAGCTTCCTTTTTCAATAAATTGTGATTAACACAGAGACCTCACAGCTGGTCAAGGTGCAGGGAATACATGACTATGGAGAGCTTGTCCCTAAATGAACATCTATATCATACTCCTTCCTCCCAAGGTTCAGGGATCATTGTGGAAGAGGTGGTAAAAAAGATATAAGAGCCAAGGGCAGTGGGTGACTACAAAGACACAGAGTTTTTAAGACAAAAGTATTGCAGAATTTTTAATCACAGTGCGAACCCCAAGATTGTGTTATTTACTGGAAAAACCTGTTTCTAGCCATGGTGTGGCTCAGCCCTAGCACACACCTTTAATCTAAGAGTTTTCTACTTGGGGGGTGGGGCAGGAGGGGGGAGAATGGGGGAATCCATGGCTGATATGTAAAGTTGAATTATATTGTAAAATAAAATAATATAAATTAAAAAAAAAGTTTTCCACTTGAATATTGTCAACAGGATTAAATAAAATCTACCAGAGGTCAAGAGGTGGAGCAAGCAACCAGTTAATAGGAAAAAAACAGAGAGTAAGAGGAAGTCAGGAAGATGGAGAGAGAGATGCACAGGAAGTAGAAGGGAGGGACATCCTGTTGAAGGAGCTTTTTGTTTAAGATGGTGGCGTAGGAGTCAAGCTCTTTCTGGGATGTCAGTGGAGGAGGAAGCAGCGGGGTGCTTTCTCTGCCTGTCTGAGCAGCATCTGGCTCCCGAGTCTTTATTGATAAAATCGAACAATAGGGACTTAGTTAAAAGCAACATAGACTTGGTAACCATCCATCATAATCACTCTCTGTCATGGCCCTTTTTAGTTGAGTTAGTGCAGTTCTGTCCTTCCAGCTGCTCAGACCAGAAACCTTGGCATCATCTTTGATTCCTGCCCTCTTCTTACAAACTTCCGTGTCCAACCTGACAACATATTCTGTGGACTTTATCTTCAAACTTCATCCGGAATCTGCTCACTTTCCCCCCTATCACTTGCTACCAACCTGGCTGTCCAATGACCATTTCTCTCAAGTTCCCCACATGGTCTCCCTGTTTCTATTTTGATTCTCACACTGCCTCCCCAACCTACCCCTTTTTACTCTCAAAACAGCAAGCCCATCCTCAAAAATCCAAATGCAATACACGCTAGCAAGGCTGTGAGGAGACAGGAACCCTTATTCGCTGTTGGTGGAAATGTAAACGGGCTCAGTCACTATGGAAACCAGTGTGATGGTTCCTCAAAAAGCTAGAGATAGAACTGCCATTTGACTCAGCTACAGCACTTCTGGGACCACACCCAGAGAACTCTGCATCCTTCTTCTGAGATATTTTCTCGTCATGTCCATGGATGCCCCATCACAATAGCTAGGAAACGGAATCAGCCTAGATGTTCATCAACATATGAATGGATAATGAAAACATGTACATATACACAGTGGAATTCTATTCGGCTATAAAGAAAAGATTATGAAATTTACAGATGAATGGATAAAACTAGAAAAAATATATACTGAGAGAAGTAACCCGGGCTCAGAAAGATAAACCCCACATGTCCTCTCTCATAACACATAACATAGGAAATGTGAAAACATAAATGTGGAATTTGGGGGGGGCGATGGAAAGTTTAAACATGACTGGATGTGGGATGGAGGAAGGAGGGAAGGCTAAGCAAAGCTAAGGATGTGTGGAAAGCCATATGGAAACTTAACTAGATTGTAACGCAATTAGATATCTACATTGTGAGGAAGAGGCACTGGGATAGTTGGCATGTCTGAATAACGCAGTTCTGGGGAAGCCAAAGTTTGCCGAACCCCAGTGTCAGATGTGATATATTTCCTTACGAGTTGGTCAGCAAGGTCCCAGAGGCCCTGCCAAACCAACGTAAGTTGTTACCGCTCTTCTTTTTGCCCACTGGAACGAGTTGACAAGACTCCGTTGCTGAAGATTCAACACACCTTGGTTGCAAAATGTAGAAAAATGAATCTAAACCTGGGCTGGACGCTTCTTCTTTGCTGTCAGGCTTCACAGTGTGGAACGGTGCCAGACAGGATGCTAGGGAAGAGACCGCATTCACAGCCTTACCTGGCTCTGAACCCTGAGTCTACAGTTTCAACTTGTCAGGCAAGACACACCTTCTGGCCCCACAGTGGCAAAATTGTTGAGGGAGTAACCAACTTCTCTCTGATTGGATCTGAGGCCCATTCCACAAGAGAGAATTCAGGCCTCTTCTTATAAACATGGCCCCAAATCCACGGCTGAGAGGCTTAGATAATTGGAGTGAACTTAATACTGTTTTTTTTTTTTAAGTTAAATTCTTACGACACCAGGCTGTAGTCTAAATATTTATATTTATACCCATAGACAAATTTTACTTTCATCAGAGAAGTCTCTCTCTACAGTGGTAGAAGAATGCAGATTCATGGGTACTCCAGGTGCTGAGAAGAAGTGATAGTTAAGGGCTCAGCCCTAAACAGGATATCATTTGATACCATCCACTCTCAGACTATAAATTAGAAACTCATGGTATTGACTCAGCAGGAGGCTGGTACCCTGGATCACCAGTGCCCTACCAGGAGCATCCGGGTACCTGTCTCCATGATCCACTCTGAGAGCTGTCCTGGTCCCTCCCTGTACTCCAAATGAGATCCGAAATATCCTCAGAAAGGAAATTGAACCTGCTTAATGAAAAGAATTTGATATAAATATGTATGGGAGGGTAAGGATCAGATCAAGCAGATAAGTCAACAAAAGAAAGTTCTTTGTTTAAAAAAAAAAAAGATCTGGTTCCAGTCATTCCACAGAGTGATGTGGAGAGGGGAGGAAGCTAGTTTTCTCCCGTTCTAGGGTGTGTCGTGGAGAAGAGGTGAACAGCTTGCGATGAGGGCTGAGGAGCGTTTGTCCAATAATTTACCTATTTGAAAAGAAAATGTCCAGCACTGAGCAAACATGAATGCAGTGAGCAGACGAAATGGATCCTCAGCCCTGACAAAGGGAGAGGGTGTTTTCCTAGACCTCAGAGGCTCTCTTCTGCAGGAAGGCTGCTGAGGGAGGAAGGAAGGAAGGAGGGAGGGATGGTGTTGGGAGGAGACGGTACCTACATTCTGGAACCTTCTCTTCTGCTTGTTTTCCTTGTCTGAACCTTTCAGTTCCTGTGTCTGTGACAGTATTCATAACTCAGCCCCCATGTGCCAACAAACCCCATATGTTTTGGTTCTTTCCTTATCTTTGAAGCCAAGATAAGGTTGAAATGAGTACTGCGAGAGATTCATTATAAAACACACACAGGCACTCACTGGCAGAGGGTGGGAACCGGCCCTCGCTTGGATTTGTGCTCTTCGCTACATATAACACAGATCCACACAAGGGGGCGGGGAGGGGGCCTCTCAATTGAATGTGCATAGCCTTGGGTTAAGAACTTTCTCACTGGGCACAGGGCATGGGCAATGCCCACCCACTCCTTTAAGGGTCCAAAGACAAAGCAATATTGTTTTCTGTCAGGCTTCTTCCTGGGGAAATCAGTGAGTTTATGGGGATTACTTACAGAGCATGAGTGAATGGTCACAGGCAGGGGTGTGAGGCCCTCCCAAGCAGCTGCACTGGAAAGTTTCACTCCATATGGATGCTGCCTCCCGAGAGCCACACAGATGGGGTCCTCTTCCCTTCCTCTTCCCCAGCCTATATACTCTAGCCCCTCCCTGAGACCCCAGAATGTTGAGCAATTAGGGCAGAATTGCATACAACTGGTTGACAGGCGTGGCTGGCTCCTCATCAGGTGAGGATCACATGATGCTCCCACCCCCCCACCCTTCTATGAGTGGATGTTTACAGTCAGCAACCCCAGCTGTGATCTTTTGCAAGCAGGCACAGCTGAACTCCTGAAAACGGCAGCTGTTTGGCTCCGTGGCTATTGCTGTACAACAGGGGTTCTCAACCTTCCTGATGCCGCGACCCTCTAATACAGTTCCTCATGTTATGGTGACCTGCCCAACCGTAAAACTGTTTTCGTGGCTTCTTCATAACTGCAATTTTGCTACTGCGATGAATCATAATGTAAATATTTTTGGAGGTAGAGGATTGTCAGAGGGGTTGCGACCCACAGGCTGAGAATCGTTGCTGTACCACGCTCTAAAGCCCTCCGTTTGAAGATGGAGGAAGGAAGGAAGCATCTTCTATCTGTCTGTCTGTCTGTCTGTTTCTTTCTCATTCATTCATTCATTCATCTAACAGACTTTCAGTTAGCACATAAATCTGAGCGCTTGCCATCTCCCAGGCTCCCTTCGGATCCTGGAGACATGAAGATGCACAAAGCAAGGTTCTGATCTGGAACCACTAGTGAGTGGAGTGTGGGAGAAAGGCATTGGTAATACTTTCAACAGCGTCCGATAAGCTCCATTACCAGCATTATTTCATTTAGTCTTATCCTTCTTATGTTTTAACATACATATAAGTCATTAGGGATTTTTTTTTTTAAGTCAGGGGTCTTACTATTTAGCCCTGGCTAGCTTGAAACTTGCTACATAGACCAAACTGGTCCTGAACACTCAGAGATCTGCCTGCCTCTGCCTCCCAAATATTGGAATTGAAGGTGTGAACTACTACACTCAGCTTGTCTGGGACATTTTAAAACACAGATAATGCTTCAGTAATGGGATAGAGTCAGGGATTCTGCATTTCTGAGAAGGTTCCAAGTGATGCGCAGGTAGATGGTTCTAGAACTTCACTCTGCTGAGGACGGACAATTCCAGCAATCCCATGTGGAAGTAAAGGGCTAGGATTCCGGATAGGCAGACAGACAGGAAAAGGGGTCTTGACTAGATAATAGAGACGGTGAAACTCTAAGATGACCAGCTTCTTCCTCAGCCTCCTGACCTGAGGTAAAAGCTTAGCCACTTAAAACAACGGCCTGGTAGGCTTTCTCTCCCATCAGTAGGGTCCCCCTGCCTGAGGACCAGCCTGGCAAGTTCAAGGCCAGACCAGGGTGTGTGCATCCCAAAGGTGTGGACCTACCAGCCCCCTGGCTTTGTTCCAACTGTCCAACTCTAAATTGGGGGACGAAGACTCACCTCAAAGACCCTTAAAACTCGCATCCCTCAAAGAGAGACCCTGTTTCCCCTCTGCTTTATAGATCTTTCTCTGTGTGTGACTTGCTATGTGTGTATATTTCCTCACCTCTAACAAAAGCCTTTCTTTACCGGCGGATTCCATTCGCTGTGTTGGAGAATTCCCCAACTGCTACCTGTTGTGCTTGAGATTTTTCTTCCCCTGCCTTTTGATTTTTTAACTGGCAGAGAAAAATGAATCCAATCAAAATCCCCTAGACAACAAGGTAACAGAGGAGCCATCATTGACTCCACTGAGGAGGAGGAAACCAGGACTTGATGCGTTTACACAATTCAACTCTTACATTAGGAGTGGGGTGGTAGCTGACACACCAGACTATAAAAGGTGAGTGTGTATACAACACTTCCCCCTCAAACAGAAATGACATGCACGTGACGAGGCCTGTGCAGGTCCTGAGGCACAAGGAGGGTTTATGATGTGACCCAACTGTCCCTTGTCTCCATTCCTGCTACTCCAGACCTGCACCTGCGACCTCGTGGGGCTGTCACTACCATCAATTGATGGGAGGGAGAATGCTCAGCCTGGGCTTAGAGATGGATGGCTCTGTTAGATACGCAGAAAGCTGGCCAAATGTGCAGTTCTGTACTGATTCATGAGCGGCACCCCAAGGTGTGGCTGGGATAATGGACCTGAAAGGGGCATGCAGAAAGTGCCTGGTAGGAAAACTTAGGGGAAAGATATGTAAACTGGCCTCTCTGAATGGGAAAAAATATGAAGATAATAGTGTCTCACATACGTACTGAAAGGTGACTTCAGGGGCGGCTTTAATAACTCAGAGGATGCTTAATAACTAGGATGCTCTCTCTGTTCTCGAGACATCACTTATCCTTCCCCAAGCCATCCCATAATCACCTAGTGAGCTCATGAACTAAGTAGCCACAGTGGCAAGGAAGGAGTTTATGTGTGGACTCAACAACATGAACTTCACTGACCAGGTCAACCACACTATGACCAATGCTGAGGTCCCAGCCAGCCAGCATCGGGGACTCACTCAGCCATTCTCTGGGATAACGCACCAGTTCCTAGCAACTGGCTGATTCTGTAGCATCATTTCCAGTTCCAGCATGGGAAAGGCAGCATGTGTCACTGCTAGAGTTGATATTTACTGCAGATGTGGATTTGTCTTCTCTGAATGCAATGCTTCTGATGAATGTACCTGTGGTGGTATTGTGTTCCCCAAAATATTGTGTACCTTAATAAACTTATCTGGGGTCAGAGACGGAACAGCCACAATATTAAACAGAGGTTAGGCAGTGGTAGCACATGCCTTTAATCCTAGCATTCCAGAGGCAGAAATCCATGTGTTCAAGGATACAGCCAAGTATGGTGACTCACGCCTTTAATCCCAGAAAGCAAGCCTTCAATCCCAGGGAGTGGTGGTAGAAAGCAGAAAGGTATATAAGGCGTGAGGACCAGAAACTAGGGGCATTTGGCTTATTAGGCATTTGGCCTCGTTAAGCCTTCAGGCTTTGAGCAGCAATTCAGCTGAGACCCATTCTGGATGAGGACTCAGAGGCCTCCAGTCTGAGGAAACAAGACCAGCTGAGGATCCGGCAAGGTGAGGTAGCTGTGGCTTACTCTGTCTCTCTGACCTTCCAGTGTTCACCCCAATACCTGGCTCAGGTTTGATTTTATTTAAAAGACCTTTTAAGATTCCTGCTACATGTACCATCTATGGACTTAGAGAAACTTGAATATCTACTGTCACACTACTTCACACAGAGTCACTTCTGACCCGGGAACTCACACCACACAGAAAGAATAGCAGTATGTCCATAATCATGGAATTCACTAGTCTTGTGTTCCACACTATCCTAAAGCATCTGGTTGATAGAGAAGTGGCCATTTGGAGACTCTTGTCACAGTACCAGCAAGGTGGCAACACCTTTCAAGGATGGGGTATGGTTCCCTAGAGGCCAGTCTATGGCCATCAGTATCCAATACATGGAGTTGTTTCCCTCATATCCAGGATTTATCAATCTAAAAACTCAGGAGATAGAAAAAGAAGTGGCACCATTCCCCATTCCCCTGGGGAGCCTCCTGGCAAGGTTTTTGTTCCCTGTTCCCAAGACTTTATGCTTTGGTGGCCGAGTAGCCATAGCTCCAGAAAGAAAGAGAAAGAGAGAGAGACAGACAGACAGAGACAGAGAGACAGAGAGAGAGACAGTGAGACAGACACACAAAGAGAAACAGAGAGACATAGACAGAGAGAGACAGAGATGCTTCTTCCAAGAGACACAACGAAGATTCCACTCAGCTGGAGGTCAAAGTGGTTACCCAGCCACTGGATCTCCTCATACTTCAGAGTCAACTGGCTAATAAGAGAATGAAGGTGCTGGAGGAGGTTACTGATCCAGTCTACTAGGGATAACTAGACTACTACTCTACAGTGGGTGTAAGAAAAGGTATGTCCCAGGGGTTTCTCAGGGCATCCACCTCTCAGTGTTGCATACTCTGTGACTGGGATCAATGGAAAGTGGCAATAACCCAACCTAGGAAGGACTATGCAAACCCTTTGGCCATGAAGGTCTGGGTCACTTCCAGGAAAAGGCAGAAACAACTGAGATGCTTGCAGAAGGCAAATGGTAAACACTGGAGGGGTGTCTGAAGAAGGTAGCTACCAAGGTCAGCTATACCACATGACCAGTTACATAACTCAGGACTATAACTGTCATGAACAACTGTCTAAAACATGTTGGGGCGTGTGTGCAGATACATATCAAATTAAACAAATGTTTTTGTTTTCTTTCTTTTATTCATCATGTAATATAGATGTATTCATATGGCATTAAAGTATTATTAATTTTACATTATAGTATTAAATTGTGGGATGTTAAGGAGAAAAAGCAATGTTAGCCAAAGATTTATTTCGACTTCTAGAGAAACAAATGTGTTATTGAATATACACAGGTCAATTTTATCATTTTAGGTCAAGTTATGACCTGATGCCTTATTTGAAGATTAAGTACAATTTTTTAAAATGCTTATATATGACAGGTCGACAGAGGTGGACCTAAGGCTATGTTTCAACTTGACAGGGATGTCCTGGTAGCTGGTAAAATATGTGTGACCGCTTCTGGAAGAAGCCAGTGTTTTCAGGAAAGATCACCTCCACCAACATAAGTGGCCATCGCCCTCTATACCAAAGACATGGGCAGATTCAAAAGGTGGAGGAAGGGCTCTCTTTAGTCTGTCTACCAGAGCCAAAACATCCGTTTTGTTCTGCCTAATGCACCAGATCTCCGGGTTCTTGTGCCCAACCCAGTTCTTAGGCTTCTTCCTTCAGAATAAATTATATTTCCAGCCTTGCAGCTCGCAAACAGCGTATTCTGCAAGTTCTCAGCCTCCACAGTAGTATGAGCCAATTCCCACACATCCCACGGGTTCTTTGTCTCTGGAGATCCCTGACTTACTAGTCACACACTCTTGCAAATGCTGGAAATGGCTGCAGATCTGAACTTAGCGGCACCCTCTCCACATGCCAGACTCAGCTCGCCACCCTCTCCACACGCCAGGATCAGCTCGCCGCTCTCTCCACACGCCAGCTTAATGTCATCACTGAGCAGGTCACTGGACTAAAAGAGTTACAGAACACTTCTCCAAGGAGGGCTTTGAGCAACTGGAGGACCTCATGGCTACCAAAGCATTCCTTAACTGGGATTCCAGGACATTCTTTCCCTTGCCTGTTCAGACATCTTTCCCTGTTCCTACCTACCTACCATGAACATTTAATAATACAGATACAGTTGCTTATGAGTTCTGACCCTTTGGAGTTCCACAAATCATTATATTTACAGGTATTGGTCTTTTTTTTTTTTTTTTTTTTTTACACTCACCTCATAGTCAATTTTCACCTCTTTGGAAACAATGTTACCCTAGTTTGAGTCTAGCACACACCATTTACCAGTGAGATGTAGCAGTGATTTAACAGAATCAAAAACCTTCAGGGTAAAAAATAATTTAAAGGCGTTTACTTTTCTGTGGGCACCTGGGTGAGTGGCCAGCTGTCCTGTGCTTAGGCACTTAGCCACGATGAACTCACCATCTCAGCGGCATCCCCCATCCATCTCTGGAGAAAGTTTCCTCATTCTGAGAGCCCGAATCTAGCATACCAGATTTCGTTTTCCTTTATATTTGGTAGGTTGACTTCTAACCTTTGTTGCCAAACAGAGGACACAAAGTCAGGAGCAACAGAGGGTAGGCACACACCCTCTGCTCCTAGAATTCAGATAGTAATTGTGTTCTTGTGAGGGACACATTTTCTTATGATGTATTTGATATAAACCTCTAGACTTATGTTTCTAATAGTCAGGTGTAAAGCTTTTCTAGCTTTTTGTAGAAACCCCACCATAGGAATTCACCCTACTGTTGACTGCAACCAGTCGCAGAGCTGAAAATACTAACAAGGCTATCAAAATGGAATGGAGAGAGAAGGAAGCACACGGTGGTCAGTGGCCAATAGTGAAATGGGTGAGCTACACCCGTGCCCCTTACAGTGGGGAGCTGAGAGGGCTGTTCAAGAGCGGTGAGCTGAGACTAGAGAGACAAGCACGTCCTGAGCTGTGACATCAGCTATGACAGTCCAAAACCAAGTGGGATGAGGGATGGGAGACGATGTCTTTCCTTCATGGTTGAGGGATGGGAGATGATGGCTTTCCTTTACGGGATGAGGGATGAGAGAGATAATGGCTTTCCTTCATGGGATGAGGGATGGAAGATGATGGCTTTCCTTCATGGGATGAGGGATGGGAGATGATGTCTTTCTCTCATGGGATGAGGGATGGGAGATGATGGTTTTCCTTCATGGGATGAGGGATAGAAGGTGATGGCTTTTCTTCATGGGATGAGGGATGG
>CABHPP010074485.1:0-12658 GCA_902168425.1 Peromyscus attwateri | reverse complement strand
AAAAGAAAAGAAAAGAAAAGAAAGAGAAGGAGTCAATAGAAGCCTAGAGTCATTTCCTCACCACCCAGGGAAGCAGCCCCTTCCAAGATGCCTGCCTACCCTTCTCAGACCCAGTCCTGCCCCTTTAGGTCTGACCATATCTCCAGGCAGACTTTTGCTAACTCCGGTGGATGGAACACCCTAAATACTAAAAGTCTCTCCTTGCTTTCCAGAGTCTCCTCAGTTATTCTCGCAGGTGCACAAGTCCAAGCTGAACGCTGGGAAAACAGCCATCCCTGGGATAATCAGGAAGAAACCAGACGATCAATTAGCTTAGGTCGGTCTTAAGCCTTTAACATTCACAGAACCCGTGGGGTATATATTAGAGATCAGGATGGAGATAAAAAAGAGATTTGTTCCAAACTTAAGTCAGCAAACTGGAGAGCCTGTTGTCTAGGCCCAGGGCACAGGCAGGAAAGACTGGCACCCTATGTCAGCCTGGCATCTGTGTTCCAGGTCAGCCCGCTGTCTGGTTCTACTCAAGCCTTCAAGTGATATGTCCTGGCCAACCCAGGTCAAGGCTGATGATTTGCTGTATGCAGTCTGAAGAGTCAAATGAGTGTTATCCAGAAACATCCTTACAGGTATGCCAAGAACAGCACATGACCAAACATCCAGGAAATTCCTGATCTAGTCACGTGGACACATAAACACAGTCATCACACAGGGGCTTGAATTTCAACCTCTATTTCTTCTGCTATCATCTGATGTAGGGGGTGAGAACAGAGCAGAAGGACAATGTGATGTCGATGAAAAGGTTAAACATGCCAAACCACAGGCTAGCTCATCCTCCCCAAGAAACAGAGGCTTCCCCCACTGGCCCGTGTGTAAGAGCAATTGAGTTCTATTGGCTGCATTGATGGTTTTTAGTTTTATTGGTGTTCTTGTTGTTCAAAATGTTTAGAAAAACGAGTCATTTGCAGTCTTCTCCACTGCTCTTAACCCAAGGCAGAGGCAAACATTCACAAAAAGGTCTCCTTTTGGTTAACTATTGCCGGGGTACATGGCAACGGCAGGCCACAGCGCAGGGCTAGGTGTCAGGGGTCCCAGCTCTGAATCCACCAGTCTTACCACTATACAAACGTTTCTTGGTTTTCTCGTTTGTGACATCAAGAGGAGCACATATTTCCTCATTCATACTATTGGTGGGAAGACAGAATGCGCGAATGTGTACTGGAACCCTTTCCCACACCCTGAATCACTGTGCTAATTTTGGCCTGCGTATTCTCACTGCAGAAGAGATACTGGATACTGTCGTAAAAATGGCACCACAGCTTGTGTGCATTTACTTTTACTGCTGCAATGAATCACTATAAACTTAGTGGTTTAAGGAGCTGGAGGGATGGTTCAGTGGTTAAGAATACTGGCTGCTTTTGCAGAGGACCCAGGTTCAGTTCCTATTACCCACATGGTAGCTCACAACAGTTCCTAAGTCCAGTTCCAGAGGATCTGGCGCCCTCTTCTGGCCTCTGTAGGTACCAGGCACACACATGGTGCATATACATACATGCGGACAAAATACTCAAAAGCATAAAAGTAGATATTTTTAAAAAAGGAATGTAGCAGTTAAAACAGCACAAATGAGGCTGGGGGGGGGGATGAAGCACTGGGTAGAGAGAGTAGCTGTCACTCAAGCATAAGGATTTGAGTTTGGCTTTGCCCAATGTACAGGGCCCAATGAGATGATGTACATCTGTGATCCCCCTCTTCTGTGTCAAGATGGGAAGCTCACGTGTTAGCCTGCTTTATGTAGTGGTGATGAGAGACCCTGAAACAAGGCAAAATGTGAGGATGACACCCAAGGTTGTCCTATGACCTCCACACGTGCATTGTGGCATATGTGTACAAACTTGTGCATGCACACACGTGTATACACACATACACACACACTCACACGGAGGGTATAAAAAAAATCACAAATTTATTACCTTATATAGTACTAAGGGTCAAAAGTCCAGAATGGTTCTTACCAGGCTGAAACGAAGGGATGAGCCTGCTGCCAGTTTTGGCTTCCACAGGCACCCACAGTCTTTGGCTGGTGGCCCTAGTCTCCATCTTCAAAGCCAACAAGATCGGATCACATCCTCTTCACCATGCCATGTATCTGTCTGGTTTTCTCTTCTGTTTTCATTTTCCACTTATAAGGACCTGTGTTTATTGTTTTCAGGGAGGAGGTGCTTGTTTGGGAACACTTCAGAGTATGCAATTCTTTATGGTGAGGAAGGGCCAGAGCTAGAGTAGGCCAGTCTGTGGTGGTACAATCTTCATTACCGGCTTCTCACAAGGCACCAATGAGCAAGCAGAGAGCCTGACTGGAACCAGATATCCTTCCAGACTGACCCTTGGTCACCTACGTAAGCCAGCTAGTCCCCAGGTCTCGGTAGATCCACACCTTCCTTCCAAAACTGTGACCAGCTGGGGTCCAAGTGTTAGTCAGAACTAATTTATCAGGAGAGGGACACATTACATTCAAATATACCAGGATCCTAGTGATTGTACTGGACCAGCATAAAAAGCCAGGCTAATTTCCCCACCTCGAGATCAACAGGGTAGGAACATGAATTTCCTCTGAGACGTCTCCCCTTTAGCATGAGATTTAGCACAGTCTCAGATTCTGGGGATTAAGACAGGAGCTGTTCAGACAGGGACATTATTCTTCTCAGCACGTTTTGTTTACTCATTTCTAACAGAAATTCCGATTTTAAGATCTCACACCTACAACACACATTGTACCAGGGCCCTGGTGAGATGGCTCAGCCGGTAAAGAACGGGTCACCTAGACTGATGACCTGAGTTCTACTCCTGGACCCCACGTGGTAAAAGAGCACTGACACCTGCAAGTTTTCCTCTGACTTCCAAGTACATGCCATGGCACGTGCACCCCCACCTACACCAATCAATCAGTCAATCAATCATCAATCCATCAATCCATCAAGTTTAAAAGTCCATTATATCTGATTTCTCTGGTGGCTTTGAAGTTGATAAACAAAGAAACAGTAATTTTTGAAAGCTTCAAAAGCATTCATTCCTATTTTTAACATTTATTTGGAAAACTTAAAAAGATCAATAAGAAAAAGGTTTTTTTAAAAAAAAAAATGTCTACAACCCAAGCATGCACAATTACTGTTACATATTGATATATTACCTTTAAACTTTTATTTTGCATTTTCCCACATAATTGATACAAGTGTTTATGCTGCTAAACATGATTTGTTTTGTTTTGTTTTGTTTTGTTTTGTTTTTCAAGACAGGGTTTTGCTGTGTAGCCTTGGCTGTCCTGGAAGTCTCTCTGTAGCCCAGGCTGGCCTCAAACTCACAGAGATCCGCCTGCCTCTGCCTCCTGAGTACTGGGATTAAAGGCATGCGCCACCACACCCAGCACTGCTAAACATGATTATATCAGCATTTCAAATTTATAAACTCTGGAACCGTCAGTTGTAATGGCGGCAGACTACTAAATTGCAGCACGGGAATAATTCATTTGACCATTTACCATCAGAAATTCAATTTATTAAACATCATGAAGGACAATGGATCATAAACATCTTTTAGCATTCACAACTATTTATAGCGCTAGTTATTTCCTTAGGTAAGGTACTTGGAACTTATGTGCCAAAGGGAATGAATAAATTCAAAGTTGTTGACGTACACTGTCTAATGGAGCCCACACAGAATAGGCTGTTTACATGCCTTGCAGGAGGACACCAGAGCATCTTTCAACACATCCTCAGCCAGAGTTAGGCATCCTCACTCTTCTCTCAGCTAATTTTACTTGAAACAAGCGTCTCATTGTCCGCATGAACATCTCTTTGGGGCATGTGTACGTCTGAACATTTTTTTCATGTGTTTTCCTGGCAGCTGTCTCTCCCCATGTGTCTACTGTCCTCACATGAAGGTCATTGACTTTTTCAACCCTGGTTATGGCTGTACAGCTAGATTTCAACAGGTCCTTGGAAATTTTTTCTCTGTTCTCACTCAGCTTGAAGGTTCCTGGTCCTGAGCGGATTCTCCCAGGGCTGCTGCTGTACAGTTTTCCTCAGAACAGGCTTTCTTTACTTGTCCCTACCTGCTCTGTGGGTTTCAAATTGTTTCCTCAGGCCGGCTCCGTTGTCAGGGCTGGACTGGCCACCCTTCCTAGGAACAGACATCTCCAGCCCGCTGCCTTTCCCATCATGCCTGCTTTCCTTCCGGCTTCCCCTGCTGTCTTTAGTAGTTCAGTTTCTGGAGAGAGAAGAGCTGCGCCAGGTCAGGTTGTTGTTTCTGAGGTGAACACTCCACCAGGCCTCCTCCTTCAGGCTGGCACTTCACCCCCACCCCGCCCCACCCTCCTGCCCCACCCTCACTCCCCATCGTGGTCCTTGGTGCCTCTGGCTGCCCTGGCCCTGTGATGTAAACTGGCCATTTCTTTGATGATTTCCTCTAGAAAAAGCAAGTAGACCAGTTGTCCCTTTTACCGTAACTTTGTTGCAATTTTCCACTTTCTTTTCATCTGGTGACGTTTTATTGATATCCCTCATCAGCTCGTTTTCTCCTTGGATACGTTGATGCGGTGTGGGGATGACACATTCAAACCATGGTGTTTCTTTACTCTTCACGGTAGAGACACACACTCTTTCCTGTCTTCACTAGTACTTTTCTTTGATTTTCCCCTGTCCTCCAAAACACCCATTCTCTCTTATTGGTATCCAAAACAACCAGTACCATTTCCATATTAAAATGTACAGGCAGATGACATAGGTGAAAATTTTCTATCTAAAATGCTGGCATCGAAGTGTTTTGGATTTCAATTTTTATTTAGCTTTGGGGTTAACATCTATCTTGGGGATAAGACCCAAATGCATACTCAAAATGTATTTGTTTCATATACACCATGATCCATATTGTCTGAAGGTAATCTTACATAAACATTGATTACATTTATCATATGAAATCATGAGTACTATAGAATTTTTACAGGAAGAGGAGAAGAATGGAGGAAGAAGGGAGAAAAGAAAGAGAGAAAAAGGGGGAGAGAGAATATGAACATCTATACAGAGTACATTGTTGACCTGGAATCCTAGGCATCTAACGCTGCCACAGGTCTCCCTGAATTCCTCACATCCCAGAGAATGCTCACTTTTCTACACCCAGGACAGGACCTGGTATTTTCCCATGAAACCCTTGGTTATAACCAAAGGCAATCTGTTCAGACAAGAAACATCAGACACCAAAATCTGTCTCACCCCAAGAAGTAGCCTGTCTCCACCGCAGCTAGTTTCTAGTATAAACCATCACCACTTTTTTCCAGGGTACTTACCTTGATTTGTTTTTAAGTTGTTAGATTCAAGGGAGGAAAGTAGATTCAAAGAAAGGGAGAGGATAACACTGGTTTGCACATTTCCAGAGTAAATATCAACATCAAATCAGAACAGCTCAACTTCTACAGAGGTTCTCTTCACCATGGAGATGTCGTAACATCAGCACAGTTCTCATTCTAAGTGAGGCTGCTGTGTGAGACTCGGAGTGTATCTAAGAACGTACCCAAATACGTCCGGAATCCTCTGAAGATTCACTTTAAAGAATAACAAAAATTTAGAGTTAAGGCATATGAATCTGCTTTCACATAACCAACACTCTTTAATCATAGGAAGGAGCAAAAGAAAAATGGACAAAAACCCAAGTTGTATATGTCACTATGGGAGACGGAGGTCTACAGACAGGAAGGAAATTCTAAAACACCATCTGTGTGTGTTTCAGAATCACATTAGAGGACATAATAGGGCATGTTCTTACTTCCAATGTTAGTCCCAGGCACAAACTATAAATTAGATCCTTTTAACTTGATGCTTTCTCAGCCTATTTAATTCTTTCCTCTTTGGCAAACTTCCTGAATTTGAGAGTGAATTTGAGGAGGAAAGGAAACAGTGTTGTTACTATTCCTGGACAATAGGAGCAACTTTAGATCATTGTTACAAATTCTAAACAAAACATTTTCTTACAGGTTTATTTATTTTTCTTATATGTGTTTCACCTGCATGCATGTCTTTGCTCCACATGTGTGCAGTGTCCACAGAAGTGTCCACAGAAGCCAGGAGAGGGTATCAGATCCTCTGGGATTGGAGTTACAGGTTGTGAGCTGCCATTCGGGTGCTGGGAACTGAACCTGCGCCCTTCGAAAGAGCAACAAGTGCTCTTAACCACTGAACCATCTCTCCAGCCTCTAAACAAAAACTTTAAAGTCTGGATGTTAACACTGTTTGTAACTTGCCTACTTGTAAGGCGTGTGACTGTATTTTTAGATACCTTTCACAGCCCTGCTCACAAGTGGGAAAAACACATTTCACTTGTTCGTAACTGAGTGTTCCACACAGCTCTGTTTTCTGACTCCAGGCACCCCATAAACCCCGCAGGTGAGTCTCTAATGAGTCTCCAAACCTCTTTTAGAATAGGACTTACGTTTAAAAACAAGAACTGTTTCTAGGTCCTCTTCATTCTAAGACTGATGAAGGGTTTTAGAGAAAATAAACAGACTTCCACATAAGATGGCAGATTTGATGCTTCCTCTTCGTGTGGCTCAGAACAAAGGAAATATAGAAACTACCACAAAGACAGCAAGAAAAGGGCTCTTCAGACATCCACAAAGGGAAGACAAAAAGATGCACCACAGTCTTCTCTAGAAGGCAAGCCAGGCAGGCTCTGGCACAAACAGACGAGCAGTCCTACTCACAGGACAAGCCCAGAGCCAGCACAAACCAGCTGCAGGCTTTGGTGAGACTGATTTTTTTTTCAGAGGACAAGGTCAGCCATGGGGAAGGGATCCATTCAGAGGATTCAAGAGGACTCAGAAGGCAGCAGCCATCAGGGAATAACCAAAAGTTGGCAAGCCAGAAGTTCATAAGCCACGGAGTGACAGCTATCCCAGGAAGAAGTTGGGGGAGAGAGCACCCACAGGCTGACCATTCAAAGGGTAGAGGCAGCTGGAAGCTCAGCTCAGGCACCCAAGCAGACAGGGAAAGGTAGTCCTAGGTCCAGCTGCTGCAGTATCTCATCAACTGAGAATAATCCCGGAGTTTGATAGCTCTAGGCCTGAGGTCAGTGAGTGAAGCAACCCCTGCATACCCAGGCTATCGAGTGCATTATGTTTAAAGTGCCAGCTGGGTCCCTGACATCCACCGCCTCATCCCTCTAGCAGGGAGATTTAATACTTAGGATATCCTGACAGTCCCAATACAGTTCCCTGGCCTGCAGAGATCTTAGCTCTGCGATTTCGACTTTATATTCCCCAATGCACGTGGTTGAGGGACCCAGCTAAGTCACCCACCGTGTGGAACAACCTGAGGAGGAGAGGAGGAGTTGCCCAGACAGACACAGCCCAGGCCAAGCTGAGGAACTTGTTCTACAAATCCAGGGAGTTTCTACAGAGAGGGACAACTCAGGGCGACCCCAGACACTTGTCTGATACACTCTCAACACCAAGATAAACCATAGAAAAGGCAAGCGTCAGCAAGTTCAACACCCTTCTTCCAGTTCATGTGGCTGTCAGTCTCCAATATTCAAAGACCCCCCCCAAAAAAATCTGTCCTAACACTTTTTCTTTATTTCTCCTGTTTTTATGTGCTTCCCTGTCTTCTCTTTTTACTGCATTTTACCAGTGTGCCTAGTTTAGCATATTTTTAAATTATGTCTTTTTGTTTCCCTTAGAATATTCATCTTATTTTATTTGTTTTTTTCATGATTGGGCAATCTTTGTTTCCTTTTTTTCTTTTTTAATTTAATTTATTTTTTATTCCTTTTTGACTACCATTCTTTTTTCCCATTTTTATCTACTATACTTTTAGTAACATGTGCCACCACCACCTGGCTTGCCTTATTTTTTTAAGTTTTTTTCATGCAATATATTTTGATCATGTCTTCCCCTCCCCCACCTCCTCCAACATCCTCCCCACCCCCCTTCCCACGCAACTTTACACTCCTTCTTTCTGTCTCAAAAAAAAAAATCCAAGAAACACAAAAATGAAAATCAAAGCAACCAAAAAACCAACAAGACAAAAAAAGAATTCCAAAGCAAAGCAAAATGAAACTAAAAGTCCACAAAAATATCATGGAGTTCGTTTTGTGTTGGCCGACCACTCTGGGACCTGGGGTCTGCCCTGGAGTGTGGTTGATATACCCAATGAGACTCTTCTGGAGAAAACAGATGTCCGAGTCAGGGTTCCCTAGGTGAACAGCACTGATAGAATGAATATATGTAAAAGGGGGTTCATTAGAGTAGCTTACAGGCTGTGATCCAGACAGTCCGCCAATGGCTGTCTACCAATGGGAAGTCCAAGGATCCAGTAGGTGCTCAGTCCATGAGGCTGGATGTCTCAGCTGGTCTTTGGTATATGCCAGAATGTTGAAGAGTCGGGCTCTAATGCCAGTGAAGGAATGGACTTGCTGGCACGAGGGAGAGTAACCAGTCAGAGAGCAAGCTTCCTTCCTCCAGGTCCTTTATATAGGCTGCCACCAGAAGGTGTGGCCCAGATTTAACATGGAGCCTCTCACCTCAAAAGACTCTGGATTCAGGGTGGGTCTTCCCACTTCAAGTGATTTAATTAAGAAAAATATCTCCCAGGTGTACCCAGCTGCTTGGGTTTTAGTTAATTCCAGATGTAGTCAAGTTGACAAGCAAGAACAACCATCACAGCTGATTTTTTCCCTTTGCCGGAGGTTATCAGTTGCAAATAGCTTCTTGGTTAGGGGTGGGACTCCCTGTCTACTTTCCCTACTCACTGCCGGAACCCTAGATGTGTTGACCCTGTGAAGGTTTGTGTGTGTTGCCACAGTCTCTATGAGTTCATACACATATCGGTCCTGGATAACCATTGCCTTGGGGTTATCCATCACCTCTGGCTCCCATAATCTTTCTGTCTCTTCTTCCACATGGATCCCCTGAGTATTGAGGCTAAGCCATCCCATTTAGGACTGAGTGCTCCAAAGTCTTTCATTCTCTGCACTTTGTAAAATTATGGGTCTGTCTTAGTCATTGTTCTACTGCTGTGAAGAGATACCATGATCACAGCAACTCTTATAAAGGAAAGTACTTAATTTGGGGCTTTTTTTTTATAGTTTCAGAGGTTTAGAACATTCTAATCATGGCAGGAAGCATGGCAGCATGCAGGCAAACATGGTGCTGGAGAAGTAGTTGAGAGTTCTACATTCCTGATCTGCAAGCAGCATGAAGAGAGAGCCTCTGGGCTTGGAATGGGCTTTTGAAACCTCAACGCCCACCCCCAATGACACACTTCCCCCAACAAAGCCACAACCCCTAATCTATTGTTGTATTTAATGAGGCAATTCCACGTAATTTATCTGGTAATCAAGAGAGGTTTATTTCTGGGATAACTTACAGCCAATAGGGATGGGTTACAGGATCCAGGAGAAATGAGGTACCATCCAGCAGAGAACTCCAGCTTGGTCTCCCGTCCAGATTCCAGGACCACGAGGTATCCAGAAGAGAGATCAAGCACATATGCACCTCGAGTCTTAAGGGGGTCCCTCTTAGCCACGCCCCAGGGGCAGGTCATAGGCAGGTGTGGCAGTTACCCGCCATCACTCTAGGGGCAGTGTTTCAAGGTCAAAGCTGGAACAGCTACCCACTACACTAATCCTTTCCATTAGTGCCACTCCCTGTGTCCACACATTCTAGTCTATGACCCTATGCAGGCCATTCTCATTCAAATCACCACAGGGTCTCTGTGTTAATTCCCATCTACTGCAAAAAAAAGCTTCCAGATGTGGGCTGAGTGAGGCACTAATCTGCAAGTATAGAAGTATATAATTGGGAGTCATTTCATTTCTACGTTCCTTTAGCAGAAAAATGGTATTCAGTTTTTCCCTAAATCCAAGACCTGTCTAGTCTCAGGTTCTTGGCCACCTTAGCAGTGTCAAGTGTGGGTTTCGTCTCATGGAGTGGGCCTTAAATCCAATCAGAAAGTGGTTGGTTACTTCTGTAATGCTGTGACACTGGCTACTCATCAGAAAATCCCCAAATAAAGAGAGAAGGACGGTTACTGCAACAGACACTCAAACCACGACACAGAAAACCCAAGAACCATGAACGGCAAGGCAACATGGCTACTCCAAATGATCAAGACACCTCACTACTGACTCAAAGATACCAAAAGAGGTGATAGGCCACATGAAGATTTCAAAAGTCAAAGTAAAAATGATCTGTGACCTCAGAGGAGACACAAATAAGCAGATAAAGTCAACCCATTAAGGAAAAAATGTCAAGTTCGGCAAGCAAATAACTGCCAGTCAAGATTATTAAGGCAACGTTATCTGCTAAACTGATGGAGAGCCAGGACATTCCAAGGCAAACACAAAGGAAGGCAGCTCATGGTCACCAAGTCAGCATGGCAGAAAATCTAAAACCAGTACCATACCCAGAGAGTGATGAAAGATACTCTTAGTCAATGGAGAACAGGGAAGAGTAAATTTCACAAGGGGAATAGATGAACAAAGGATGAATAGGAAGAAATCTATCGTGACTGATACAGTAAACCAGAAAACCTCTAGTATTAATGAAGGAGAAAGTAAAGAAAGTAAATATTCTAACCAACTAGAGATCCAACCAATGAAATAACAGGGATTAGGAAACATCTCTCAAAAAAAAAAAACCCTAAAATATAAATGGCCTCAACACACACACACACACACACACACACACACACACACACACACACACACCACAAAATAACAAAACCAGACTGGCCAACTAAATCATCAACTGCTCTCTCCAAGAAATGTACCTCACTCAATAAGATGCCAGCAGACTGAGAGTCAAATACTGTAAAACAATCTACAAACTGAACAGGAGCCCAAAACAAGTTGATAAAGCTATTCTGCTATCTGACAACATCGATTTTAAAGAAAATAGTCAAAAGAAATAAAGAAGGCCACTAGAGGTGAATAAAAAAGGAAGAGTTAATCAAAATATACAATTTTAAACATATAGACACCAAACATTGGGAGGTCCTATGTCCATAAAACAAATTTAATGGATATAAAAAGTCAGACAGGTTCTGATTTAATAATCATGGGTAGTTTCACTACCTCTTTTATCTTTAGATCATCCAACTAGAACTTAAACAAAAAAAAAATTCTTCAGAATTAAACTATACCATAGATTAAATGGGCTTAACAAATCTATAGAGAATAAACCACTCAATAGCAACAAAATGCATTCCTCTAAGCAACCCACAGAACATTCTCTAAAATATATCATATTCTGGGCCACAGAAGGAGTCTTAACAAATAAAAAAGAACTAAAATAATTTATTCTGTCTCATCAAATTGTACTGGAATAAAACTATAAATCAATATCAAGAGAAACCACACAATCACTTGGAGAGTGAACAATATACTCTTATGGCCAGTGGCTATTGAAGCAATCAGGAAGGCAGTTTAAATGAAAATAAAACCACAATTTACCAGCACCTTTGGGATGCAGCTAAGGCAAGTCTAAGAGGAAAATGCATAGCAACAGTGGGATTTGAATCTTATGTATGATGGCAATGGCAGAAGCCTCACAGTTTGGTCTCTAGGACCGTGACATACATGCTTTCAGGGACTAGTCATTCCTGAAGGACTGCATTTACACCCTGGAGAGGATGGTGGAGGGTTTGTGCCCTGCCCTACTGAGAATGAGCCTGGTGTGGTCTAGTGTTTTTTCTGCTTCAAGGAGTTGGAAAGCTGGTAGTCAATGAAAACCCCATAGTGGAGCATAAAAAGCATCCATCTGGGTGTGCATTCTTTTCTGTTAAGAAGCAGTTTGAAAAACTAGCCCTCAGTGAATTTTTGAAACCAGACCAAAAACAAAAAAAAAAAAGAAAAAAAGAAAAAAGACAAAATTGCAAAGGTAACCAAGAGCAAGCAGAAAGAATTTGAAGAAGCTGAGACGAAAGTCTGCTACGACACAGAGCAGCTGGCTGCCTCGGAGTGAGCCCTTGACAGGGTGACCTCGTCCTGAGTTACATATCACATCTAAACCATGTTCCCTGCTTTCCCAGCCTTCTGTGGGGTCTCTAACAATATCTTAGTTTCCTAAGGAGACACTGATATTTCTAAACATCATTTTTAGTTTTGTTTGTAAGTGGCCCCAGTCTGTGTGGTTGGTGATGATGGTCAGTCTATGCGGTTGGTGCTGATGGTCAAGTGGCCACTCCTCTCTCTGTTGTGGCTTTACTCTATCCAGTCCTGGACTTAAGCAGAGAGGAGAGGAGTGGGCGAAGGAGGCAGTGACAGGACCTGATGGGGTATACCCATGGAAGGAGTTTCTGGTGTTCAATTCTGGTTTCCAATACCCAAGAGGTGCCCTGTGCTCGGTAGATGTGGTTTATGTGTTGGTGCTGATGCTTCATCTGTCTTTCTGATGTGAGTCTTTCTAACACAGGTAAGGGAAGAAAATCACAAAAATAAGAAAGAGATGAAGGAAGGAAGGAAGGAAGGAAGGAAGGAAGGAAGGAAGGAAGGAAGGAAGGAAAAGGGAAGGGAAGGGAAGGGAAGGGAAGGAAAGGAAAGGAAAGGAAAGGAAAGGAAAGGAAAGGAAAGGAAAGGAAAGGAAAGGAAAGGAAAGGAAAGGAAAGGAAAGGAAAGG
>CABHPP010074484.1:0-41650 GCA_902168425.1 Peromyscus attwateri | reverse complement strand
AAAAAAAAAAAAAATGGAGCAATAACCATCTTCTGGAAAGCCAACCATTCAGCTCATATTAATTATTTATTTCTATGAATTGAATGGAGAAATTCATGCAAGAGATGAACATGGAAGTTAGCATATAGTCATCACAAACAGAATGGAAATTGTACATTTGTTTACATTTAATATTATAAACATTTTAAATCTATTTACTCTTACTGTCTTGTAAAGTTAATATTGTGAGACCAAAATGAGCTATCTTAGAAATAAGACCAAAATGCTTTCACCCTAAAACTAAGGCCTAAGATTTCTCCTTTTAGGAGTAGGCCATTAGTTACTGAAACCAGTCAGTTCATATTCCAGAAACCAGGAAGTGTAAAAAGTACAGAGTCATAAGGTAGTCACAAGGTAGTGACTGCTGGACTATGGAATGTTCTCTCCCTAGTTTCCAGGGTAACTGACCACAGAAATGTCCCCACCTGAGGGCAGCCAGTGAGAAATAGTGGCGGGTAATCACTCCCTTAGAAGTAAAGTTAAGCCATGATTTCTAGAAAGCCCCTAGAAGCAAGCCAATCAGAATTGTACTCATACTAGCACCCCTAAATGATGTAACCTTGTGGCTTCTGCCTTTAAAAACTGAGCTTGTAGACAGGCGGACACTTCCTCCAGCCTCCACTGTGTTGGATGTATTGGACGAAGTCCCTGCCTAGGCTTGTATATCCAGAATTAAGCCTTGCTTTTGCATTCTGGCATGCTCGTCTTTGGTGGTCTCTCTGGGGGTCGCAATGTGGGCACAACAATATTTCAGAGTTTTTATTGCCTATTTGATATGATAATTTAACAGGTATTGTAGAATAGATATCACTCAGAAATATATGCATAGAAATGGTAAAAATCTGAAACATAGACAATCAGAAGAATGGGGGATAGTTTCATGTTCCATTGGTGTAATGTACACAGATGTTTTATTGATAAGAAGTTTAATCAAATTACCTGGGCCTTTCTGCTTTGATCATTTGAATATGTTGACCTGTTTCAATTCCCAACTATCCTACCCATAATATTTGGCTCCAATTTTTAAAATTAATGGAAAAATATTTTAAGTGAATTGAATGAGAGCTCACTTTACCATTAACAACTTACAAAAACATAGACAATCATTCTGTGGCTTATATTTTTATACTAGAAAATAACAATGCAAAGAATGCAGGGCATTTGTGTGACAGCTTTCTTTTATGTAGATGTCAATGTATAATGCACCAATTAATATACAATTAGACCTCAAGCTGGCGGCATTGTGTGTAAGAATCATACCTCCTCCAACTCCTGTTCCTCATAGTCACAGGCTTTTCTCTTAAATACTGAGAAAGATGCAATGAAAAAGTATCAGACAGATCTCAAAGGCAAATTACTACTCCAGAATGAGAATAAGAAGGAGTTAATATAAAGAAGTTCTTGAGAAGGTATTCTTTGTATAAAGGAGAATAACCTTGAAATACTAAGGCTATGAAACCCATAATTATACAGATAACTAGCTCCATAGACAGGCTATCCTTTCCTGTGATGAGTAGTGTGCCCTTTAGTTGAATAATCTATGTGGCTTTCCACTCCAGTAATACCAAAAGAAAAATAAAATCCGTTAACTTTTTTCCAAGCTCTAAGGCATGATTTAAAAGGGATTTTAGGAAGTAGTTCAAACACCTTATGTGTCAAATAGTCTTTTGTGATATGGTTTGAGAGCTCACAGACATTTATAATATTATTCTGGAACAGTAAATTCATCAGGTTTCAAGCACTTGAGTCAGATACAATGCCAACTCATAAGCATTTGCTAGCTGGAGGTTGCATGATTTAATACTGAAACATGAGAGTAATTATGTATCTTTAAACACTGAACCTCTGAGATTCTCGTCTATTTAAAGTGGATACTAACTCCTAAGTCCCAAACTTGCAGCATCTGTCTGCCAAGGCTGAAAAACACTGTAGTAAACCTAAGTGCAACAGCAGATAAGCACTGACTTGGAGGTGTGACTCAGGACGGCTAGGCAAGCACTGTATATTCAGGGCTTCTATAGTAAGTGAAGTATCCACTGCTGTATTTAATAAGGAACAGTATTATCATCAAATTCTTAGCATAAATATGACCAATGTAAAAATGGTCAAGTAAAAAATAATGTTTAAATTTAAGATTATTCATTTTGCTATTTGTATGTACCTGTATGGTTATTTAACTGTTTATTATATTTAAATATATTAAAATACATTAATAGTTTACATATATAATCTCTCTCTATATATATATGTAGAGAGAGATATATATCTACATCTTCTGTGATGTATTTCTGATAATTTCTGATATATGTTTATACATGTGCATATGTGCTACAGAAAATACCTATGCTTACACACATTGACTCAAATGTTGCTGGAGTGTTCTCCAGTCCCACTCAGACCTAAGTAAACACACAGAGACTTATATTGTTTCTAAACTGTATGGCCATGGCAGGCTTCTTGCTATCTAGTTCTTACATCTTAAATTAACCCATTTCTACTAATCTATAAGTTGCCACGTGGCTTGTGGCTTACTGGTAC
Source organism: Peromyscus attwateri (assembly GCA_902168425.1). NCBI lineage: Eukaryota > Metazoa > Chordata > Mammalia > Rodentia > Cricetidae > Peromyscus > Peromyscus attwateri. The sequence goes on along the minus strand of CABHPP010074484.1, from coordinate 39,073 downwards.
TTTACATCTTATTTGTCATGGCAGTGGCAGCTGGCAGTGTCTCCTGACTCAGCCTTCCACCTCCCAGAATTCTCCTCTCTCCTTATCCCGCCTATACTATACTTCCTGCCTGGCTACTGGCCAATCATCTTTCAAGTTCGTTAGATCATTAGAATGATTCATAGCATTAAAAATAAAAAGGCTCTATTAACTATCAGCCCAAAAGAGGCAAGAAAAAGAGAATCATAACATGAAGCATAGAGGTTAGGTGAATGGTTCACCACCTGCTGCATATGTATGTGAGAATATATGTGTAAAATATATTTGTTTATATTCATGTAAACAAGCATGTGCATATAAATATGTGTGTACATATCTGCATGTATATATTATGCATGTAATATAGTTTTATCATGACACAACATAAATAAAGAGTTTTTGAGGCATAGAAACTATGAATTTGTTTGAAATATTCTCTCAAAATCCATTACAACTCTAGATTGGATATAGCTCTAGATCTCCTGTATACCAGGTCTAGGAACAAAGGTAGGAATTAGCTACTAATGTGTCTGAAGGAAACACTGGTCTGTTTTAGGTACTGAAGGTTGCAGATTCAGTTCAAATCATCACATAGTTGACATCTAACCATGCATAGTAAACAAGTGGAATAAAACAAGTAATCCAGAAGGAATTCTTAGGTCAGCAGCTCTTAAGGCTCCAAACATGACTCTCTGCCTGGTATAAGCAACACAGGAGAGTACCAGCATTCTCAAGTCTATTTATCTACAAACTAGATTCCTTAAAATAGAGCTTAATTCACTCATACCTAATTACCAACATTTTATCAAACAGGGGAGATTAAATTTTTACAAAAGAGGCAAGTGAAAACACTAACTCTACTCTCAGAGGCTTCAGGAACACTTTCCCACACTGTGATCTGATAACAGGGCCTATTTATCACCTCAGAATAATCGACAACTCCCTCTTGAATATCAGTATTATCCCTCACTTCCCTTTGCCTTATGAAGAGTATATGTAAGCCTCAACCTTCCTTGAATAACTTATTACATATGATTTATGTTCATTTTAATCAAATATATCAAAATTTTATTTTACGGTCTATCTCTTGCAATTTATTTAGTAGACTTGAACCTTCAGAAAGGAAGAAATTCTCCTGTCCTCTATATGGTTAATATCCATCTGTAATTAAAAAACCCTATTATTATGTTATATAGTTTTAAGAATCAAATGAATTAATAGTTTAATGCATTAAATAAGATTTTTGAATTAAATATAGGATATCTCATAAGGTTTGAATGTTAAACAACATTTTGTTAACTGAAATATCTCCACAACAGAATGGATGTTGTCAAATGCTTTATCATATTAATATCAAAGAAATAAATTATTAATTATCTATCTGAGATTCAAATTTCAGTGATTTTTGTTTTTTACTTATTAAATTGCCTAGAAAGACTCTTTAGACATAACAACTACTACACAGACACAAAATTCTGAGGACAGCAACTGATTTTACTATTTATAATTTCATTGTAGGTAGCGTTAGGAAGTAGGAGATGACATTACTTTCTAGATTATCCAAACTTTCTCCTTCTATCAGAAATTTTTGTTCAAAAAGGTACACTACTTTTCTTCCTGTGAGCCTAGTTTGTATGAATTCTGTCAGGCAAATTCTGATACACAGGTTGATAAAGTAATATCAGATTCTCAGAGTGTCACTGATTTTTCTTAACTGTTGATATCAAGTCTCTCATTGAAGATCCTTGAGCTATAATTATGCATGAGCCTGGAGTATGAGAAATGCTGCTCTCTCTTAAAGAATATAATTTAGACATTTTTAGTCTTTGTGTGTTTATGAAGGGAGTGAACAAAGGCTTGTATCTTCTTTTAAGGTTGGTGTTTCCATTCTTTTTGTAACTCAGCATTTTTATAATCATTTTATTTGTGTAGGTTTTGTTTCATTTTAGATAAGATTGGAACTGCAAAGGATCAGAAAATCTATAAGGTGGCAAGATTTATATGCTAATAAACTTGTTATGAAACTCTAAAATTCTAATTTTATCTCTATATTTGTATATTAACTTTCCCATTTCTGTGGCCCATTACTGGACATTTATAATAGTAGAAATATTAGTCAGTTAATAAAGGAACAGAAGAATTTTACTTTTTTTCTCTGCCATTTATGACAACAACAGTTGTAGGGATTTTATATATAATTCAGGTAAATTAGTAAACAAATTAAGATTATGTATCTATATATCTTTATATCTATATATTCATTTATTCTATCCTTTCTTTTTAGCTTTACATAAAGAGTTGGAAAGTGACAAGCCAGCATATCTTTACAATTACACATGTGTGAGTTTTCCACCATATATCTAAACAGAAGGTATGAGGACAAACTCATTCACATCAAACTGGTAGCATTGTCTGTCTTTACTTCTGCTTCCCTCCTCTATGACAGACTAGGTCTTGTAGGAGAAGACTGGTGAACAGGCAGCTTAATCAATTAAAATAGAATAATACATCATTACATAATTTTAGGCATCTGACGCAAATATCAGCCTGAAGCTTCCATGTGTCGAGAAATCGCCTAATATCTCTTCTATCAAACCTCACTGCAGATATTTCTCCAGTGAACTAGGTATGCTTAAACGAAAGCTCTTTATACAGATGTCAGAGAAATCAAGAATATTGTCCCCTTTGCTGTAAAAGCATTAAACTTAAGGAACATTATCTAATTATTAAATAAAAAGTAATATACAACAAAATATAATAGTGCTACTTTACTCTAAATACTATTAATCACTTAATAATAGCAAATACACAGGGAACTAAGGTAGTACAAAGAAGCACACAGTCACAGGAAAAAGAATCACAAAATTTTTCTTAAATGAAAGCAAGCCTATTCTTTCATACCCTTGAGAATGCATACCAAAGAGCTTTAAAAACCTTTGTTAACAACATTATGAATATTAAAGAACACCATGAAGACCTTCTTTTAAAGAAGTGATTTATTATTTAATATTTATTTTCTCTCTATTATTGCTGCCAGGTAAGTGGCTTCCTAGTGGTCAAATAGGAATATTTTCATATTGTAATGCTGCAGCACCAGGTCATTTATTATTAATTCTATGCATAAATACTCTAGCTACCAGGAAATCCTCACACTAACTTATCTGGGAAGACTCAGACTTTACTTCTTCCCAAGAGGTTTCCAGTTTCTGGTCCATAATTGGTTGTCATCGATTCTGACTGAGAAGATTCTACCAACCCTCGGCCATGTCTCAATAATGTTCTTGACACAATTTTATATCCTCAGGCAACATCAACAGTTTGCTAAGAGAGACCCACTAGAACAAAGACAGAAGGTCGAATGGAAAGAAAATCATCATTTTTATCTGGAAGCTAAAATATATTTTGTGAAATTATTTCTCCCAAAATATTCTTTTTCCTCAAATTTGGGACTCAGATTTTGCCACCCAATAATGGTATATCTGTGTAAAGAAATGTATTTTCCTGCTAGTCAAGTCTTCCCATTAAACATTTTATGCTGCTAAGTAATTCTTTTATATGTAATATTCATATCTTCTGGAAAATGTCTCAACTGTTATTTAATTCCTAAAACAATTCATTGAGCATAAGTGGTCATATAAAAAATTCAGTTATTCTACTCCTGATATGACACACTACTGCTTCATGTCTGCAGTCAGACTGAAGACACTGGTTTTTCTATAACTTTTCAAATGGCTCCAAGAGCCCAGAATCTACCATTTCAGACTTGGCACACATTTCAAAATGATTAAAGTACCTGTGCACTATTACCGTGGCTTTCCTGTCAGCATGACAACAATGTCCAGCTTTGTTGCTGTTGTTATTGTTTGTTTGTTTTTATGCTTAAATTTCAATCTTTCTGTATATAGCTCTGTTTTGATGTTGTTTGTATAAGACATGAACACAAAAAGTTGAAAAATAAGTAGGTAGCTTTTAAATACTATACAATATTATTGGCACAAAACGGTGATATTATTAGGCCTATTCCTAAGGGATAGTTGTACTTTGGGGGTCTGTCTAGTGTACATAGATAGGTAAAACATCTTATATAGTGTTAAAAAAACAAAACAAATGAACAACACAAAACTTAGTCAAGTTTTTTAAAATCTCAAATGAACATAATAGACAAAGGAGAATAAACCAGATATATGACATCAATGTTAAAACTTTCAGCAGACTTAAAATTAATAAGGAAATGTAAATACTAAGGAAATGTAGTTGATGTTAAATAATCAGAATCTAAAAGAATTAGTTTTTTGAATATAACACTATATTAATAAGAATTAGTTGTCTTAAATATAACACTGTATAAACCTGACTAAGGTTTTGCTTCATATTAAATAGAAATATTGTTGGATAGGAATTCAGAATTCAAGATATACAGGTGAAATAAACAAGACTAGACATAGATAAATATGAACTATATTTGACTTGTGGGTTTAATATATTTCAAAGACAACTGACTATATAAAATTAGATAAGAACATTAAATATATGTACAGATAAAGTATGTGATAAGAAAAGCACATAGTTTAGAAAACAAATGGAATTACAATCATTTTATAGTCTTTTATTTTATATTTTAAGCTTCACATGTAGTAGTGCAGAATGAAATCTAAGTGGACTGTAAAGTAGTTAACAGTATAATTCCTAAGAAAGTTTAGGAAAATTATCTGACCTCAATATATACCATTTTAATCAAGAAAATGTTATTTTAATATCAGGATTTTGAAAAAAAATATTACTGACAAGAACAAAGTCCATAATTGGCCTTCCAGATGCACATTAGAGAAAAGAGTGCCTCTACAATAAATGGTACTACAAAATACTAGATATCCATGTGTAGAAGACTTAAATTACATCCTGCTCTTGCATGAGGCAAAATAATCAACTCCAAATGGGTCAATGTCGTCCATATAAAATCTGAAACCTCGAAAGTTCTAGAAGAAAAAAATATGCCCTCCAGGAGGGCAAGGGATGGGGGATGAGAGCTTAGAGGAGTAGGAGGTTCGAGCTGGCATGGGAACAGGGTGGAAGAGTAAGGAAAGAGATACCATGGTAAATGAAGACACCACGGGAATAGGGAGAAGCAGAGTGTTAGGGAGGTTCCCAGGAATCCACAAGGATGACTACACCATAGACTACTGGCAATAGTCTAGAGGGTGCCTGAGCGGGCCTACTCTGGTGATTGGATGGCTGAATACCCTAACTGTAATCATAGAACCCTCATCCAGTGACTGAAGCAAGTAGATGCAGAAATCCATGGCTGGGGGCCAGGCAGAGCTCCAGGAATCTAACTGATGAGAGAGAGGAGGGATTCTATGAGCAAGAGATGGAGAGACCATGATTGGAAAACGTACAGAGACAACTAGCTAAACTAGTGGAAACACATGAACTGTGGACCGATAAATGAGGAGACCCCATGGTACTGAATTAGACCCTCTGGATAAGTGAGACAGTTGTTTAGCTTGAACTGTTTAGCAGCCCCCAGGCATTGGGATCGGGACCTGTCCCTAGTGCATGAGCCGGCTTTTTGGAGCCAAGTGCCTATGGTGAGACACTTAGATTAGCCTCAGTGCAGGGAGGAGGGTCTTGGACCTGCCTCAACTGAATGTACCAGGCCCTGCTGACTCCCCATGGGAGACCTTGCCTTGGAGGAGATAGTAATGGGGGGGTGTTGGGGGAGACAGCTAGGGGCAGATGGAGGGAGGACAGGGGAATCTGTGGTTGGTATGCAAAATGAATAGAAAAAAAATCTCTTAATTAAAAAAGGAAAGAAAAAATATGCAATATCCTGGGTTGTTTGCAGCTTTTCATGGGGCTTCTTGGGCCAACAGCTCAATTGGAGTACTGGAACTGGTGGTTTCATGTAAAGGCACGAGATGTCTAGTTGGGGTTTTGTCTCCTCCATTATGTGGTGATTTAAATTTAGATTTCTTTCCTTTGTGCATATATTTTGAGAAGATTGAACTGTATTAACTTTCCATATGACCTCTCAAATGACCCTTAGTTTTAGATCTCTCTAGCCCCGTTGTCCTTCCCCTCTCCATTTGTTCCTCCCACTAAAGTACTATCTGTAGCATGAGTCTTAAAAGTTCTTATTAATAGAAACAAACCTGAGCCGGGTATTGGGGTGAACACTGGAAGATCAGAGAGACAGAACGAGCCACAACTATCTCACCTTGCCGGATCCTCAGCTGGTCTTGCTTCCTCAGACTGGAAGCCTCTGTGTGCTCATATCCAAATGACTCTCAGCTGAACTGCTGCTAGAAGCCTGAATGCTTAACCAGGCCAAATGCTTAACCACGCCAAATGCTTCTAAGGGCAAATGCCTCTATGGGCAAATGCCTCTAGTTTCTGGTCCTCACGCCTTATATACCTTTCTGCTTTCTACCACCACTCCCTGGGATTAAAGAATTGCTTTCTGGGATTAAAGGCGTTGGTCACCATGTTTGGGTGTATCCTTGAACACATGGATTTCTGCCTCTGGAATGCTAGGATTAAAGGTGTGGTGCTACCACTCCCTAACCTCTGTTTAACATTGTGGCTGTTCTGTCTCTGACCCCAGATAAATTTATTAAGGTACACAATATTTTGGCGAACACAATACCACCACAACTATCTCCCATTCCATGCATAAATATTTGTTCACTTTGTCTAGCTATTGTGTTTTCCCCAATCTATTTCTCTATACACAATGTCTGTTGTTATAAGGATTGTAGCCTGTGTATCAAAGACGTAACTGCTAACATCCACATATAAGTGAACGCATACCATATTTGTCTTGTTGGGTCTGGGTTATCTCACTCAGTATAATTTTTACCTATCTCCAACCATTTACCTAGGAATTGCATGTTTTTGTTTTTTTTGTTCTGTATTGTTTGTTTTTTAATATTCTATTATGTAAGTTTTTTCTTTATCCGTGCATTCATTTATTGTTGGACATCTAGGCTGCCTCCGATTTCAGGCTATCATGAATAGAGCAGCAATGAACATGCTTGAGCAAGAATCACAATTGTTCATGATACTAGAAGGTACTTAACACACTACCAGAAGAGAAAGATAAACAACAACCCTGTAAACTACAATGTTGACCTGCCAACAGATTTTGCGGGAGCAATACTGGCACAAAAGTTGTGTGAGTAATCAGCCACCCTTTTGGAATTAAGACACACTCTATGAGATGGAACCAATCTTTATCACTGACCATTGCCAAGAACCTGAGACTAGATAGGTCATTTGACCTAGGGGAAAATCAAATACTACTGTTCTTCTAAAGGAATGTAGCAATAAAATGACTTTGAATGACATTCTGCTATACTCACAGATGTAAATCTGCTCAGCCATCATCAGAGAAGTTCTGAAGTTAATGGGAATAAGTACAATACCAGCAACTGGAGAATGTGTAGAGAGCAAGAGTGGAACCCTCAGCCTAAATGCGATGTCTCCGTCAAATCTCTCCCCTCAGGGCTCCAAGGACACTTTAGAAAAGGAGGTGGAAAGATTATAAGAGCCAGCGAAGATAGAAAGACACCAAGGAAAATAAGTCTTCTAGACAAAACAGAGGTGACACAGAAATGAACTCAAACTGTGGCAGCACACCCAGGACCTTCACAGGTCTAAATCAGATATAGTCCCAGAGCTGAGAGGGGTAGTAGACACACGCAAGCTCCCATTCCTAACACAGAAACTATTCACAATTGAAAAGTACTCACAAGGAAAAGTTGTTTTTCTCCAAAAGGGTCTCACTGGGTATTGAAACCACATTTGAGAACAGCCTCCATGCCTGGCAGTATACAACAAACAGTAAACAAGCTCTGGGGAAATCAGTGTTATTTTTGGATTTTTTTTTCTTTGTCCCACATTGTTTTGTCTTGTTTTATCCTTACATATAATTTTCGTAGATAGTATTGCTTCCATTTTTAATGGGTTTTCCCTGTGTGCAAATATATGCGTCTCAGCGTCTGTATGTGTTTTTCTGTTTTTCTTTGGCTTTTTTCCTCTATTTGCTGATTTTGTTGGTCATTCTCTAGTTTGTTGTTTTTAAACTTATCTTTATGTATTCATTTATTATTGGGGAATGTTTTTATTATAATGAGAGAGATAAAGAACAGGAGTGGTTAGGGTGGTTGGGGAAGTGGGGAAGACCTTGGGGAGCATTTGGATGAGGGGAAATAATAGGAGAAATACAGTATGTGGAAAAATAATTTTAATTTTTAAATAAAGAAAATGAAAAGTGGATAGTACACTATGAGATGTAGACATAGGGAAAGATTGTTCTCAATTGGATGTCAGCAGCTTAGGAAATAATGCTGTTAGTTTAAAAACAAGAAACTATATAATGTATATGTATAGCAAAGAAAACCACAATCCACATGAAGAAGAAAACTACAAAATGGAAGAAATACCTGCCCCAATTAAATAGGACAGAGAATTAATGTCTGGAATATACAAAGACCTAAAATGTTATCATCGATAACAAAAATAGCAGGCTCTGTAATTAAACAGAGACTTCTAAAAAGGAGAACCAACAAAAGCTAATAAATATCTTAAAATGTTTTCAACATCCTTAGCCATTAGGGAAATGAAAATTAAAACTACTTTGAGATTTTATTTCTTACCAGTAATAATGGCTATTATTTGAAAAAGTCAAATGACAGCAAATACTGGAGAGTCTGTGGGGAAAGGTGAACATTTACTCGTGTTGGTAAGACTATATATAGACTGGTGAGTCAAGGGCCAGCCCCAACCTGTTGAAGGGTTCTTGAATGGAGGAGTGAGGAACTGAGAAATAATAGGAAGAAATATAGACATAGGTGAAGAAAAAGACATAGACACAGGATTGTAGCTTGAGTTTTCCTGCCTGGCCCACGGTCAGGATAAATCTCTTTCACCTGCCAGTCCCACAGCCGCTCAGACCCAACCAAGTAAACACAGAGACTTATATTGCTTACAAACTGTATGGCAGTGACAGGCTTCTTGCTAATTGTCCTTATATCTTAAATTAATCCATTTCTATAAATCTATACCTTGCCACATGGCTCGTGGCTTACCGGCATCTTTACATGCTGCTTGTCCTGGCGGTGGCTGGCAGTGTCTCCTTCTGCCTTCCTGCTCTTTTCATTCTCTCTGTTAGTCCCACCTATACTTCCTGCCTAGCCACTGGCCAATCAGTGCTTTACTAGCAACACATTTGCCATACAGAACATCCCACAGCACAGGATAGCTTCAGGAGGGCCCAAGTCAATACCCAGTTGCCCCAAGTTTATTCATGATTTTTTTTTTTATCAGCAAGAGGAGGAACAAAAGACCTCCCCTTTCAAGGTCAAGGTATAAAGTACCAACAAGTGTAGACCCTTCAAACACCTGGTAATCACACCTTTGGCCAAATCATCCTATTATGCAGCCTTGCTGGGCAAAGTAAGCTCAGACTTTCTGGCCTTGAGTAAGGTCTTCACACTGGTGCAGACCTTATGGAAAAATGGTGTAAAGGTTCATACAAAAGCTAGAAGTAGTCTACTATATATCCCTGGGTATAAACTCTTAAAATTTAAAGCTGTAGTGTTCCATTGTACTTATATATGTGCATGTATCACACTTCATTCATTCATCTGTTGTTTAAATTATATTCTCTGGAAATTATAAAAATACCACAAACTGATTAACAGATTTAGAAGCCAATTAAATATATATAAAAAAGAATGTGAATAGAAAGAGAAAAAATAGTATATTTATGAGCCACAATTAAAGACTCAGGATATTGCTTAACTCCTTCTAGATAGCTATCAAATTTCATTATAAACCTTTTTGTTTACTGTAGGCTAGGGTCAGTTCTTCATGCTCAAACATTCTGAAAAGTTATCATTAAACAGAATGTTTACACATGACAGAGACTATCATTTTATAAAAACATAATAAAATGTACTTCAATGCCTTTATTCCTAACTTCCAATGTATTCAATGCTGGGTGACTTTTTTATATAATAAAAGTTTCTTAATTTGTGCCCCTTGTGTGGAGATAGCATTGATCAGAGTCACCCCTTAACTAAGATCATTTGTAGTTCAAGAAACCCATAAAATTTTGATTTTCAAGATACAGATTTTTAAACTACAGTCTATTTCATTTCATCTGACTATAAAATGTACTTGCTTCATGCCTTGTCAGACTGACAGAAAAAAATAAAATTATATCAAAGAATAAGCAAAGTACATAATAGCTTTTGTCTCATACTGAAAAAAATTTTACAGAGTAAATAGGAAGAAGTGTTATAATATGTGAAGGTCCTATAAGATGTTTTAGTCCATTCTTAATGAAATGTTTATTTTTGAATAGCATTAGATTTTAAGACAATTATGAAGACACTACACAGAGCACTAACTAGTCCATTGTGTTATTAACATAGTCTCTTTGTTATATTTGTACAGTGAGTGAGTGGAAATTGCCAGGTTGTTACTAACTGAAGTTCATTCTCAATCCAGACTTCCTTAACCTCTACCCAAGGGCTTTTTCTACCCAGAATTTCATTCACAAATTGATTTTACTTGTGGTCATCATCTCTCCTGAAACTTTCCTTATTGTGACAGTTTCTTAGTTTTGTTTTTTTTGGTTTTTTTTTTTTTGACATTGTCAACCTTGAAACATTTGAACAGTATTTGTTTGACATTTTGTGTAACATCTCATGGATTCTGGATCATAGTTTTCAGATAATATCTACCAAACTACCTATCATCTATCTGAAGATATGGACATATATAGATATATGATGATATTTTTAGAAGAAACTAAATATAATAGCTCATGTTCATGCCAGCATCATAAAAACACATGGTTCTGTTCACTGGGTTTCTGAGTATCACAGTATTGACACTGAACACAACTTTCATCTGTGAATTTCAACATTTACCAGTTTCTTAACTTGTAGGGATTGATTGGTTATTCTTTTATGTTTTATTAAATATTTTCCCTAGTTTTGTGATTTTTTAATTGCATGTATATTGTAATAACTACTGAATTAATATTGCTAATATTATCCTCACATCCACCAATAGCTGTACATAACTTTTCACTGTACATTTGTACTCAGAACTCTCAAACATGAACTGTTCAAGGAGAGCTGCTCCTTAGAATTGTTCATCCACATACATTCATCTTATTATACTTCATTAGTCTAATCCATTGAAAAACAAAAGAAAACAAGGATCTGCCTTAGACACATTTGATGATTTGAATGAGAATGGATACCATAGTAGGCTCATGTATTTGAATATTTTGTCCCCAATTGGTGTAACTCTTCAGGAAGGCTTACAAGTCATGGCCTTGTTGAAGGAGGTGTGTCACAAGGGTCAGGCTTTGAGTTTTCAAGAAGACTGGTGCTAATTTGAGTCTCTGCCTCCTGGTTTTCTCTAAAAATTTGCGCTCTCAGCTAGTGTTCTAACGGCGTATCTGCCTGCCTGTCTGCTGCCATACTCCCTGCCATGATATCATTTCATGGACTCTACTCCTCTGATTTTAAGCTTGAAATAAATGCTTTCTTCTAGAAGTTGCCTTGGTCATTGTGTCTATCATAGAAATAACAACATAATTAAGACAACATATGTAATTTAAATCCTATATCAGATATATTAGCCAAACTAACCTCACTTAGTAATGGCTCTTCTTATTCATGTATAATCAGAAATCTTTCATCATCTCTTGTTACATTGCCATGCTCCTCGGTATCAGCTTCTGTCTCTTCCCTATCCTCCCATTTAGGTCTCTTTGAAACACAGCAGCCCTCTCTCTGTGTTGCAAACATTGTATGGTCTTCATCTCATGAAGAATAAAGCTTTGTTCAAATTTGTAAGATCTGAACAGTCTAATTCTTAGTCCAAGTTCTAAGCTCATCATCTGCACAGAATTGTACAGAATCCTGCTTCTTGGTATCCAGATATGATAGACATGCACTTGTCTCAAGATACTGGTCTTGTACTAACTTTTGGAAGCATTGTGCCCCACAGTTAGTTTCCTCTTCATTCTTATCTTTTTTAAATCAATATGGGGAGAAAAATAACCCTCTCTCACACCTTTTTGATATTGTTTTGCAAGTGGTAGCTTCTTCTCACATATCTCACTTTAAGACACCATGGAACAAGCTTAAGTTTTATATTTTCCTCTTTATTCCCCACACTAATACATAGTGATTCCATGACCTTCTGATTCTTCTCAGATCTAATTTATACTACAAGTTTATCAAATAATGTTTAGCATGCAGTAATGACATATTTTTAATATGTTAATTTCATGGGAAAAAAAGATAAGTAGCCTAGAGCCCTGCAAGTTAAGGAAAATGAAATTCATATTACTCTCATTTAAGGTACTTTAGTTTTAACTATTAATTCAAGATTAGATTACTAAATATACTGAAACAGCCTACTGTATTTATTTGTATTTATTATTGTTGTGTGTATGGTATATAAAGTGTATATGTGTGCTTGTGTTTATGCATGTGTGTGTGTGTGTGAGTGTGTGTGTGTGTGTGTGTGTGTGTGTGTGTGTGTGTGTGTGTGTCTGTACAGTATACACCTGCCAGAGCACACATTGGGAAGACAAAGAGCAACTTTCTAGAGTAGGTCCTCTCCTTTCACCTCGTTAAGGCAAAATCTCTCTTTTGAACACTACAGCATATCCCAAGTAAGCTGTACTAAAAGCTTAAAGGTGATTCTCCTGTGTCACATCCAATCTCACAATATTAGTACTGGAATTATAAATATGTGCTACCACATCTGGATTTTCACATAGATTCTCAGTATTGAACTCAGGTTTGTGTGCCTAACTTGTTTACCCACTGAACCAGCTCACCATTGCCTGCTCATCCTATTTCCATTACTGTCACAATTACAGATCCTTCTATTCCCTAAGAGAGAAATCCTTCAGCTGCATAAACAATGAAAATATGAGATTTTTGAAAACAATGACCACACTTGAAAAGGTGACCACAGGAATAAAAGTGTCTGTTGTAGACAATATTCTTTACATTTAAAAATACATACTAATAAACCTAATATGACCTTCAAAATAAAAAGGGAAGTAACTAAGCCCTAAACTTCATCTGATGAGTAGCCTAGCTGGACTCTGAAAAGTCATCTTTATTATGAGAAGAGCAACTGGAAATATCTCAGCAAAGAAGTCTCCAGGGGCTCTTCCACCAGAGAGAGCTCAAACAGGCTCATTGGGCTGGGGATTGGACATGACTAGTTCAAAGTCAGTGAACTGTGGGTGGCATGCCAAGAATAGAGACTTTTTTTGAGAGAAGGTTATAAAAGTTATTCCAAAGAGAGATGTACCTGTCATTGATTTCTTATACTCCAGTACAACAGAAATGAAAGACTACAGTTTCTCTCTGGAAGATTAAAACCAGAGTTTTCAAGTGAGCCCTTTTACCATTTCTAAATTCCTTTGTGAGCAGCTGTAATTGTTATTGAATTTCTCTTCTTAAGGTGTATTTGGTGGGAATTTTTTAATCACAACAAACAATGATACTCTTATGTTACAGTTTACCAGTTTGGAAAGGATAAAAATTTGAAAACCAAAAGTCAAGACCTAGAAGCCCCTTTACTTACATTTAAACAACTCTTTCTTGAATTCTAACAGTAGCATGGAATCACAAACTATTTCAGAAATGACATATGAAACCTTAAATTCATAAAATTAAAAACCACCAGAAATTTAATTTGGAACTGACTTGAACACATTTTTTTATTTATTTAGAAAATAAATTATTTACCTTTCCAAAAAGAAATCAAAATATTCTAATCAGAATCAAAGTATCTAGATTTACTGCATCTACTAAAATACAGAAGACATGCCTCTAAATATTTTATGACTGACTGTAATAAAAAGTACCGTTTGAAGAAAAAGATGTGGTCTCAATTCATAGAGATGTTTAAAGGTAACATTTGTATGCTTTGATTCACAGTGCTTGGTGGTAACTCCTACTTATGGGTGGACATGCTGTGGATGTAAATCCTGGTAATGCTTTCATCTCTGTTGTCTAGACCATGAAGAAATATAGAGAATAGTTCTTCATTGTCAAATTGCTCATCAAATGATCAGCTCAGATTGAAATTTTGTAACAGATCTCAAAGGAGGAAATAAAATTGTGTTACAGCTGTATAAAAATACTTGTGAAATATTTTCAAAAATTCAGAAGATATTGTCTGGGTACCTTAAATTGAAACACTGCCTACATTAATTTTTTTAATCAGATAAGGATGCACTAAGGACTGAGAGTGAGTGCTGTGACATTAAAAACCTAGTATCTGTAATTTGCTGGCAGTTCTGTGTTGTACTGTACCTGCTTCTCAAATGGGCAAGTGATACAGGGACGTCTTCAGAAAGTTCTGACATGCAATTGTTCTCTATGTTTAATGAGAAGAATAGAGTGCTACTAGTTTCAAAATGAATTCTTAAAAAATCAATTTCAGGTGATGATTCAAACACAAGACTAATCCTATGCCATGTTGAGGAAAAAGGAATATCTAAGGTACTCTTGTACTAGTGTGTTTTCAAAGCCCAACATTTTAAATAAGTTCTAATTCAATTTTCTCTAATATGTTTTTATAAGACTATCTTATTATTTTTGAGACATAAAAACAAACATTAAATATCTATTTAAAATATTCACAGTAAAGCTAAGATACTATCTAATTACCTTAAAACTTTGAGTTGATGAGGGAATAATTCCATCTTTCATGTAGCTTTGCTTTGAATTACACAATGCTGATAAATTATTTTTCGACTAATGATCACTTTGCAACAATGCCAATTTCATCTTTTCCATATAGTTCTATCAAAACATCCCTGTTTAGTTCTTTCCCTGAAGATTGGATAATACTGCATTTTAAGTAGAAAAATACCACTATAAAAGAGAAACTCCCGAACAGGTATGAAAATCAATAATTACATTCATTTCTCCAAACTACCACATAAGACAAAGGAGAGAGCATGTTATAACAACTGTGTTGTTCAATGTAAATGAAATACTAAGTTAAATTTGGGCTGTGTATATAATGTTGCAAACTTCTAATTGTAGTATTTAGATCTTGAAGAAGGAGGATTATAATTTTGAGGGGTAGCATATTAAGAAACAATAAAAGTATATTTCTTTTGAATAAATTAAATTAGATTCTGATGAAATCAAATTACTTTCCTGATGAAATCAAATTAGCTGCCAAAACAGAGTTCTACCAACTCAGTGACTCAGCTAAGAAAATTCGTTTCCTCCCTATTCTGGAGGCTAGAGAAAGCATCTGAAGATGTTGGCAATTGATTAACCTAGCTTGAGATTCAAAAATTTCAAAGCCCATCCCTTATGTCACACTTCCTCTAACAAGGCCATGGCTACTACAACAAGGTCACATCTCCAATAATGGTACTCCTTCTGAGTCTATGGGGACCATTGTTATTCAAACCACCGCACTGTGCTATTGGAGGAGAAAAGTAATCAAAAGTTTTACCAGACTGTGAACCTTCCAAATTATAATAAAAACTGGTCTAGCAAAATATACCCAGTTGTTCAACAATGGCATGAGTATTATGGGAGCAACCAACCACTTTTTGATTAGACTCAAAGTTTGCTTTTTCCTCTGTGTTCTTCATTTGATTCACTTGAAAACCCCCTTTCCCTTTTAGTTTTGGCAAAAGATTATTTCTTGCATAGTTAAAATCTATATGTTGACATTTGAAAAAATACCTACAAATTATATGATTAATCCTACTAAACTAAGCCTGTATCATCAATATTTTGCATCAGATTGTTAAGATCCATATATATATGAATATATATATATGAATATATATATATGTATATATATTCATTTTATACACCTACCCTGCTAAGGTCTATTCTCTACTCATATCAGCAAGAAATGTCCTTTAAAATTATAATTAAATCATTTTATTTACATAATCAGATACACTCAAAGTTAATAAAATTCCCTACCATGATCTATGGGATGTTCTCTAATTCCCTGAGTTCTTTTTATTCACACTACTCATATCTGATGTGAAAATAGGTTTCTTGGTAATTCTAAACACAAAACTGTTATAGTATCTTTACATTGTTGTGATGGTTATTCTTGGTTGTCAATGTGAATAAATTTGCAATCAACTAACATGCAAACTGTTGGGCAGTGTAGTGAGATTACATGATCAAATCTGAAAATGTGAGGTAGAAAGATCCACCCTAAATGTGTGCAATGGCATCTAGTTGCAGCCCAGATAAAAGGACCAAAAGGAAAACAAGTTAGTCTTTCCTTTTTGCATGCTTGCATGCACTATTGCAAGAAAATCCATCCATCCTGTTGCTCTGTCATTCCTTCACTGATGTAAGAGCCAGATTCTCTGGGTGTAGATGTAACTGTCTCGTTAAATAAGAAACACAAAGCCAAATACAGAGTTAAAAGCCAAGAGGTCAGAGCAATAGCTAAGAGCTGAGACTAAAAAGCATTACCCTTCACTGCCGCTGCTATTCTACCTCTCCACAAGAAACCTACTTCCTGTGTGTTTTTCCTATGTATTGAATTTCTGTTCTGCCTTCTCATTGGTTGTAAACCCAACCACATGACCTCCTCATCACTGCCTGTCTGTACAGACCTCCAGGTCTTCTATGGTTGGTATTGAGATGAAAGGCGTGTGTCTCCATGCTGGTGGTGTCCTTGAACACAACAGAGATCTGCCTGTCATGTGGTTGGGATTAAGGGCATGTGCTACCACTGCCAGACTTCTGCTATGGCTTGCTATCAGCTCTGACCCCCAGGCATCTTTATTTGTTAACATACAAATAAAATCACATTTTAGTACAAATAAAATATCACCATATCTGGGCTTCCAATGTAGACTAAAGACCAGCAGCTCTCCAGAAATACTCTGGACTTTCAGCACTGGCTTGCAACTGTGGAGATAGCCAGCCACATGGACTACCAGATACTCAGCTTCTCAACTGTGAAACAGCCATTATTGGACCACCCGGGCTATATCACATAGGCAAATCTGGTAAATCCCTACTGATTTGTATTCTCTTAGAGAACCCTGCCTTCTACAACTACCTCTCTTTCTTCCTCAAATATACAAAATTTACTTATTCCCTTCCTATATAACTCTGATCAAATGTCTTCTTTTCTTTACCTTTCCAAATGTTCCCATATAAAAGAACATGACCAAGAATTTTATGTTGATTTACACATTTTAATTCCAAAGAAATACTTACTACCACTTAAAATATACATATATATTATATTTACTTATTTCCTTTCCTTAATTCAGAACATACCTTTTTAGAATTACAATGGTTTTTAATTCTAATAGTCAACATTCATTAATATGTATGATAAAGATGAAATTTTACAATTCATATATATGCTAATAAACCCTGGGTCACTAAGGCATCAAAAATTTATACTATTTTTCATAGAAATATACAACTATCAAAATATGAGAGTAGGATTTCAAAAGATACTTAAGCAAAAACTTTCAGTTTCAGATACATTCAGTCAGGATCCTCTACTATGAAAGTGTATATAGTAAGTAATATCCCAAATAGAACAGTTGAGTAGTACTCTTTTTTTTTTTTCTGACTATGTATATTTGCCCTACTATGATCATTATGCTCAGGTGGGGGAATGTACTCATGAAGGCAAAAATACACATACTTCTTGGTAGGTATCACTTATACATAGTCATAGTGATAGCTCTTCTAATTTCATGGAAGCATATATTTGCCCATCTCTTTGTGTTTTACTTGCAATTTTACTTTACAGAATGAACTCTGGAATTTAAGATCAAAGTTTATAGGATACAGTATATTTTTAATGTTGCCTCAGAATAGAAAAAACAAGATGAAGAACTGTTTCTTTCCACTGAGTTATTGCTATCACTATATAGTTTTCCCCAGAATGACATTGCCACATTGTAGCACAGAATATATAATTAGGGCTTTCCATCGGTGTAAACTCATGAATTAATTAAAATAAAAATGAAAACTCTTCTTTTCCAATGTGTTAATCAAATAATGAATTCATATTATTAGCTCTAAAAATCTTGCTTTTAATAAATTAAAAGCAGTATGTATGACATTCAGAGAAGATACTACTTATTTATTTATGACTTTATAATTTATCTTTTTTCAAATAGGAATTATGAGGCCAACAATGGAAAAATGCATCAGATTATTGGGGTATTATAAACATTGACCAAATGAGCTCAGATATTCAATGAGGGACAAATTCAACACTTGAATTTTGATCTTTTGAGTATTAAAAGGAAAGCATTGTAGACTCAAACAAGGGGGGGAAGACAAAACAGACTTTTTTTTTTTCTAATTCTATTCTCATGTTTATTCACTGAAGAACCAGATAGCAAGCACACAGGTGAAAAACTGCAGACAAGCATTGGTAAGAGCCATGTTTCTATAACCACTGAAAACTATTGAGACAGAAAAGAACAATTGGTCAAATAGCTCAACCTTTTACTTAGAGTTATGTAACATCACTGCCTGTTAAAAATATCTAAATAAAGGGTGTGTGTGTGTGTGTGTGTGTGTGTGTGTGGCCACATCAGTATTTCTGAATTAGTTGATGGCAAATCATTCATATTTTGATATCAGATTTAAGTTTCTCAAATTACAAGAATAGATCCTTGATGATGTTTAGTTAATTCACTTTCCTCAATGACATTTAGGAACTTAGAGTTACATTTGAATGGACATTTTCTTGCAGTTGAAGATAGTATTTTTCAAATATGTACATATTTATTTCTGTTTACATAATAAACTTTTCCTTTATTTTTTTCTTTTATGAAAAATAGATTTTTAACACATTATAGTCTATTTAGGGTTTCCCCTCTCCCAACTTCTCCCAGCCCCTCCAACCCCTTCCATTTAGATCAACACCCTTTCTCCTTAGAAACCAAACAGATATCTAAAGAATAATAATAAAATAAAGCAAATTAAGATAAAACAAACAGAAGAAAAAGAGTCGGAGTAAAATAAGGGAAACACAAAGACACAATGACACAAAGTTTTACACACATAGGAAATCCATAAAAACAAAACTGAAAGCTATAATATAAGGACCTATAAGATTAAAAATAAAAATTAAAGGAATAAATAAAATAAATATAAATGCACTGACACAACATGATGAGGCAAAGAACATCCAAAGAGACCATTGAGTCTGTTTTGTGTTGGCCAACTAATGCTGGGCATGCAGCCTACATTTAAGAGTGGTTTGTTTCTCCAGTAAGACACCATTGGGGAAAACTAATTTCTCATTTGCAAGTGACTATCAGTTGTAGATAGCTTCAGGGCTAGGGATGGAAGCCTTTGTCTACTTCTTTCTGCTCTAGGACTTTATCTGCTGCAGACCGATTCAGATCCTGTGTATGCTTCTACAGTGTCTGTGCATTCATACACACACATCAGTCCTCTTATGCTTAGAAGGCCTTGTTCTCCTGATGCCCTTCATCCCTTCCTTGTAGCTAGAGTTTTCCTGCCTGGCCCACAGTCAGGACAAATCTCTGTCACCTGCCAGTCCCACAGCCACTCAGACCCAACCAAGTAAACACAGAGACTTATATTGCTTACACACTGTATGGCCGTGGCAGGCTTCTTACTAACTGTTCTTATAGCTTAAATTAATCCATTTCCATAAATCTATACCTTGCCACGTGGCTTGTGGCTTACCGGCATCTTCACATGTTACTTGTCATGGCAGCGGCTGGCAGTGTCTCTCTCTGACTTAGCCTTCCACTTCCCAGAATTCTTCTCCGTGTTAGTCCCGCCTATACTTCCTGCCTGGCCACTGGCCAATCAGTGTTTTATCAGAGCAATTTGACATACAGACCATCCCATAGCACTTCTGGTTCTTAAACTTTCTTCCTCCTCTTTAACAGAGAGTGGAGAGATTTGATGGAGATATTCCATTTAGGACTGAGCATATTGTCCAGCTGTGGATCATTGTATTTGTTTCCATCTGCTGCAAGAGGGAGTTTATCTGATGATGGAGGAGCAAGGCACTGATCTATGAATATTGCTGAATATCATTAGAAGTCATTACAGAAAAGAGTACAAAAAGACAGTGTGTTCCAGAAAACCAGGAAATCAGGCATGAGGTTCTATCTCCAAAAATGACAGAGAGAAGCTTTACCTATGATACCTCAACAATACAGCTGCCCAAACGAGATCTGAGTAATGACAACACCAACTGGCATGCTAACACGGAAGGGGAGGGAGGTCTAATATCCCTAACCCTGGACAAAGAACTAGAAGTTAATAAGGAATACCAAGATCTGGAGAAATTGTCTTTCCCAAGGATGAGCCCCCTAACTAGTTATCCAAAACCCAATAAGCAGTCCTGAAATTACATCCACACTGAATGAACTGAGCATTTTGTATTTGCCTATTTAGGCACAGGTGTGTGTGTGTGTGTGTGTGTGTGTGTGTGTGTGTGTGTGTGTGTGTGTGTATGTGTGTATGTGTGTGTGTGTGTGTGTGTGTGTGTGTGTGTGTGTGTGTAACAACAAGTATGAAGAAAAGGAGGCCATGATGATTTTGAGAGGGATCAAAGCCTATATAGGGGTGTGTTGGGAATGATTAAAGGGAGAAGTGTGGGAAATGATGCAATCGTATTTTAATCTTAAATGATGAAAATATAATCAAAAGAATATAGGGTGGTACCTGAGATTATCTTGGTCACTGAAAGGGGTCAATAAGCTCCAGTCAGTGAAATACAGATTATGAGATAGCAATCATTGTTTTATTTTGTGATGTATGTTTTGTATTTGGAAAAGGATAGGTTAACAATTTCAGAATTTGACATATTTAGATTGACGGTTGAAATTTGAATGTCATTGAGGTAGACACAGATACTCAGCACTTGAAAAGAAAAAATAGACTTCACCACTGGGAGACGTCCTCAGAATCTTAACACTTCCAAACTAGCACAAATAAACGCATTATACACTTTGAGAGTGGAAGCATCAAATGAGCAGACAAAGGTTGAAGATTCTGGGATGGAAATAACTAGGACACACTAAATATAGACTCCGGCTTCCTATATGGGACCTATTTGATCAGAACTTGCAGGTGGTAGGGATGAGGACTATATTTAAAACAATTTTCTTAAGTGAATTGTCAGTGTGGCCTAATTTGGGAATGATCACGTTTAAATGAACTTTACTCTATCATAAGGCCCCACATTCCACTCAGTGCCCTACTATTTTCGGTTATAAAAATACAGGGGGACAAAAGCCTAGACATATAGAGGGAGTCCTTTTTCTGCTTAGTTTTGAGAATAATGCATGTTCATCTCCAGAGAGGGATGATAGTAATAATGTGTGAAACTAGTCAGGCCAAGGAGGTTTGGATCCACATCACTCTAAAACTGAAACAACAGTTGTTGCTCTGCTACAAATGACTCTTTTTCTACAAGAGTGGGTTCAGTCCTATATATCTGTATATGTTAATTGATTAATGATGGACCAATTTGAATTAAAATACATACCTTGAAACTATGGATTAGTTCTTGATCTTAATATTTCTTTCTGAAATTCTCACCCATTATTTGTCACCGAACATGGAAAAATGGTGGTCTCTTTTCTTATTTTCAGACCTAATATTAGCACAGTTATAATACACTGTGTAAGGAAACAAATATACAAATTTCACAATTAAACTTGTAATAGTTAATGTGCAATTTGTGTCATCTATTACTCAGTTGATTGTGATGAATAGTGTGTATTATTGCTTTTTGTGTGAATGTCATCCTGGCCAGGAATCTAAAGAGCAGAGGAGCTCTGTTTTATATATGGTGCTGATTACAATTTTGGGTATCTTGAAATAATCATATTTCAGCTGGTAATATATTTCCCCCTTCAGTAAACACCTAGTTCTTTCAGATTTTAAGAACAATGACAGCTGATTTCTTTTTAACAATTTATTGTGACCAGAAATATTCCAAAAGGTAGTTCATTCAAATAATGACTTTTTGGGCTATTCATCATAAAAGTACCTGCCAAAAGGATGTGTTCTATTTGGCTGACCTGTAGTTTGAGAAAGCAACTTTCAGTGTCTGTGCAAGCATCTTCAGCTTGTATTTTCAAAGCACATTCTCCATCCTACATTTCACTCTCATTTTGAAGAAGTTGATCTGCATTGTTACATAATATAGCTTTGTTGCCATCTGGCTAGCAGAGACCTGCAGGAAATGGAGAAGAGACTGTGAGAGTGAGATGCTGCCTTTTTGTCCTATGCCCTTGAGAGCTCCCTATTACTCCCTGGAGAACAATCCCTCCTGAAGTGCTTGCTTGATCCTTCCTGCCACGGAAAGTTGGCAGTGAAATGATGCTCCTGACAAGAAATAGCTGAAGTGTTCTAACAGTTATGTTTCAGTTTTCCAGGGAAAGATTGCATTTTTTAAACATTTTGCATTTATAGGAATTTATATTCAGTTTATTTTAAAACGTTTGTTTTCAAAGAATTGTAATACAAACAAATCAAAATAAATTACTACCCCCCAAGACAAAAAGGCACATTTTCTCCACTGATATTTCCCAGACTTAGAAAGTAAAACTGGGGAAGGGTAGTGAATTTTGAATTCCCCCAAAAAACTATGAGCTTGACTAGCATTGATTTTCCTGAGTACTATGCATGTTTTATTTGACAATCCTTCTACAGATGGCCTGATAATGTGGTTGTACACACTCTTCCTTTCCAAGAAGAGTGTTCCTTGTAGTTAAGAGTTTTATCCTACAGCAAGTGGGTTGGTACAGGCAGTAATATTAATTAAGAGTAACAGCCTGAAGAATTTCTCTGATTTCCCCAAATTGTGTTCATACATGTTTCCAAAATCCTCTTCTTATAATTTTCCTTTGACTATGCTAAGTTGTCTATGTTACCTGCTCCTCACCAGAATGCAGACTGATACAGATTTAATGCTAAAATTTCTAGTTATTATAAACTCTAATATTAAGTGTCCTTCCAGTTTTCTTCCTACATTGACACTGTTTAGAAATGTCACACAGTATACACCAACATTTTTCTTCTCATGTAATGTGTATCCTGATTATGGTTTCCCCTTATTCCGCTCCTCCCAGTTCCCCTCCCACCTCACCTCACATCCAGACCATCTCTCTTTCTCTCTCTCATTAGGATAAAAACAAACAGATTTCTAAGGTATAATAATGAATAAAAATAAATACATTACAAGTGGGAATGTGGGTGGACTGGGGGGGAAGGCTATGGGTGGGAGGAGGGAGGACAGGGGAATCTGTGGCTGATATATAACACGACTAGAAAATCTCTTGTATAAAATAAAAAAAAAAGAAAAAAAGAAATACATTAAAACAAAAAGCAAATACAGGAGGAAAAGAGCCCAAGAAATGATAGAAGAAGCAGATATAGATGCAGAGATCCAATAGTTCACTTAATTAGGGATCCCATATAAACACTAACCTGAAAGCCATACTATAGACACAAAAGATCTGTAGGGTAAAAAGAGAGATATATGTATACGTAAATTTGATGTTTTTTAAATCCCTGATATAACATTATGAGACAAGGAACTTCCAATCAACGATGTCATTGGGTTGCTTTGTGTTGGCCATTTACTACCAGATATGAAGCCTACATGAGTGCAGTTTGTTTTCTCAGTGAGACACCTTATAGAAAGCTATATTTTCATTTTCAAGTGATTATTAATTGAAAATAGCTTGTGGGATAGACTGAGCAAGGCACTGATCTATGAATCTGTCAAAACGTCATTAGAATCCATTGTATTTTCTCTTTGTTTGTTTATATTTTATTGATTTTAGACCTGAGTTTGATTATTTCCTGCTATCTACTCCTTTTAGGAGTGATTTCTTCTTTTTGTTTAGAGATTTCAGGTATACTGTCTAGTTATTATTATGAGGTCTTTCTTTTATTTTTTTAATTTTTTTTATGTAAGCCCTTAGTTCTATGAACTTACTTCTCAAAACCACCTTCATTGTGTCCTATTTGGGTATGTTGTGTATTCATTTTCATTCAGTTCTAGAAAGTCTTTAATTTCTGTCTTGACCCATTTTTCATTCATTAGTGAGTTGTTCAATTTCCATGAGTTTGTAAGTTTTCTATTGTTTCTGTTGTTAATATCCAGCCTTACCATGGTGGTCAGATAGGATGTGGGGTGTTGTTTCAACTTTCTTATATCTGTTGAGACTTGTTTGTATCCAAGTATGTGGCTAATTTTATTTAAAGTTTCATGAGGTGCTAAGAAAAGGTATATTATTTTGTGTTTGGATGAAATATTCTGTAAATATCTATTAGGTCTACTTGGTTTACAATTTCAGTTAGTTAGATCCATCATTTCACTTTTTTTTTTCTGGATGGCTTCTCCATTGATATATGGGTATTGAGGTCTCAAACTATTAGGGTGTGAGGGTCAATACATTTTAAAAAGTAATAGAAACATGTATGAATGCCTAACCTAGTGACAACAGACTCCATTATGCTGCCAATCAATATTATCCAGATGTCTGCAGCTGGTAACCTCATTCTTCAACCTTTTTTCAGTTTACCTCTGGCTGGTTTCTTTCAATGTATGGTTTACTTACTTTCTGACTTCTGTCAGAACCTCTCTTTAATTGCCATAATTCACGCCCTGCAATTATGCAATTGATAGAATGAATAGACTTACAGCGAACAAACACCTACAGAGCCTGACACTAAATGCCCAGCTTCCCAGGTTTAACACGATGCCCTCTGTGAGATCAGATTTGAAATATCCCCAGACAGCAATGGTTTTCCTTGCCTTAAAAAAAATCAGTGTGGAAAAAATCTTTACTGAAATATTTATTGCACAACTACTTCATTTACAGTGCAATACTCGATTCCTCTGCTTAAGCTTCATCCTGTTTTCTTCCTTGTGACTTACAACTGTAAATTCTACTTTTGTCTTTTATTATACTAAGACTTGTGTGTTTGTTCTTGCTTCTAACAGTTATCTACCACTATATAATATGTAGCTAATAAAATTAATTTAATTAGATTTCATATCAATAAACTGTAATTCAACATCTTTCAGAAGATGGACAGGTTTACATATACATAGCACACACACAAACACACACATACACACACACACACACACACACACAGACACACATATATATGGCTCATGTGTTATGAAACCCATACTAGCATTCCTCAGGATAAAATAATTTCTACATAAATCCTAGCACCATCTCATAACACTAGCGCCACATTAAAAAAAAATCCTCTGACATATTCTCTAAATGAATGTTTACATTTCACTTCTGTTACTGCCATGAAATATTCTGACAATAAACAACTTAGTGCAGACAGAGTTGATTTTACCTCACAATTCCAGATTACAATAAATTATTTTGAGGAAAGTTGAGGCATCAGAAGCTTAAATCAACTGGTAACACCACATCCCCAGACAAGAGTACAAGGACAGGAAAGCACACATACTCTCTTCCCTGATTGCTTATACTCGGCTCAATTGCTTGCCTCTTGCACAGTCCAATTCATTTTATGAGGCCAGAGTTATCCTGATACCCAACCCACATAAAGACTCAATAAAGAAAAAAGTATTACAGAACAATTTATTTTATGAGCAAATATGTAAAAATACTTGCAAACTGAATCCAAGAAAACATCAAAATGATGTCCACCATGATCAAGTAGGCTTCATTCCAGAGATCCAGGGATGAGTCAACATACAAAATCAGTAAATGTAAGGCAGGCAGGCGGTGGTGGCACACGCCTTTAATCCCAGCACTCGGGAGGCAGAGCCAGGCGGATCTCTGTGAGTTTGAGGCCAGCCTGGGCTATAAAGTGAAGTTCCAGGAAAGGCACAAAGCTACACGGAGAAACCCTGTCTCGAAAAAACCAAAAAAAAAAAAAAATCAGTAAATATAGTCCACCACATAAATAAACTGAAGGAAAAACAAGTGATCATCTGCTGTGGGATGTTCTGTATGGCAAATGTGTTGCTAATAAAACACTGATTGGCCAGTGGCTAGGCAGGAAGTAGGCGGGACTAACAGAGAGAATTAAAAGAGCAGGAAGGCAGAAGGAGTCACTGACTGACTGCCTGCCAGCCATCGCCAGGACAAGCAGCATGTAAAGATGCCGGTAAGCCACGAGCCACGTGGCAAGGTACAGATTTATAGAAATGGATTAATTTAAGATATAAGGACAGTTAGCAAGATGCCTGCCACGGCCATACAGTTTGTAAGCAATATAAGTCTCTGTGTTTACTTGGTTGGGTCTGAGTGGCTGTGGGACTGGCAGGTGAAAGAGATTTATCCTGACCGTGGGCCAGGCAGGAAAACTCTAGCCACAATCATCTCATTAAATACTTAAAAAGTCTTGGACAAAGCCCAACACCCTTTTGTGATAAAAATCTTTAGAGAGATTAGGAATACAGGGGACATACCTAAACACAATAAAGGCAATTTACAGCAAACCTATACCCAACATTAAATTAAATGGAGAGAAATGTTAAGCAACTCCACTAAAATCAGGAACAAGACAAGGTTGTTCATACTCTCTATATCTAGTCAATATAGTACTTGAACATTGAGCTAGAGCAACAAGACAATTGTAGGAGATCAAGCAGATCAAATTGGAAAGAAAAAAGTCAACTTACTGTTATTTACAGATGAGATGGAACTGGTACAGATGATAAACATTTTCAGCAAAGTGGATGGAACTAAAAAAAAAAAAATCAGTAGCCCTCCTATATACAAATGGCAAATGCATTGAAAAAGAAATCAAGGAAACACCACCATTCACAATAGCCTCAAACAATATAAAACATCTTGGAGTAACTCTACTTAAGCAAGAGAAAGACTTATATGATAAAAAACTTCAAGTCTTTGAGGAAAGAATTTTGTTGCAAAAATATTACAAAGTCCTTCTGTACCCTCTGCAGGTTCCTTTTGTAACTCTGCTCAGTACATGGCACTGGCAGCTGGCTCCACCATCCTTGGGTCTGTCCAACAGGCTACTCCACTGGATCTGGGCTCTAGGCACTGTTTGCCTTTCTGTGAAAGCCTAGCCTCATACTTTCAGGCATTGTCCAGCAGCTGTGCCTATCCTCTCCAGCTCTGAGGAGTTGGTGGACATGCAATGCAGCAGGCATTTTGACCTATTGCCACCAAATAGTGCACCTACTGTTCAAGTGCTTGACTACAAAGCAGAGCCTCTTAAAGGAGCCACACCTCTGTATACCCCTGGCAGTTACTAAAAAGCCATGTCCATCTCCATGTCCAGAACTTTTCTGAGATTTCTCAAGGCCCTGTGATTGGATACATGCTGAACATTGGGCAGCAATTGTAATCTGACTTTATTTGGAATGCCAGCTCCAAAATAATGGCAAGGAGACTTATTATTAAGTATTAAAGCTTGGCATTAGTTAGGCTGATTCCCAAGTAGCTCTTAAAACTTAAATGAAACTGTTTATATGAGACACATCTTCACAGTGTACAAAATAATTATCCCACAACAGAATTGAATAAGAATCAGAAAATCCAAAAGCTCCCATGCTTATGGATTAACATCATAAAAATGACCATCCTACCAAAAGTTATATACAGATTCAACACAATCTGCATTAAAGTTTTAACACAATTCTTTTCAGGCCTTGAAAGGACAATTCTTTTTTTTTGAATTTATTTTATTTTATTTTACAATATAATTCAACTTTACATATTAGCCATAGATTCCCCTGTTCTCCTCCCTCCTACCCTGCCCCCCCCCCCCCCCCCCCCATTTCCTTTGCTCCAGGGCAAAGACTCCCCCGAGGATTGAGATCAACCTGGTGGACTCAGTCCAGGCAGGTCTAGTCCCCTCCTCCCAGGCCGAGCCAAGCAACCCTGCTAAGCCCCGGGTTTCAAATACATCCAATTCATGCACTGAGCACAGGACCTGGTCCAAATGCCTGGATGTCTCCCAGACAGATGAAGCTAATCAACTGTCTCACCCATTCAGAGGGCCTGATCCAGTTGGGGGTCCCTCAGCCATTGGTTCACAGTTCATGTGTTTCCATTCGTTTGGCCACTCGTCCACTGTGGTACATATACACAATGGAATACTACTCAGCAGAGAAAAACAATGACATCATGAGGTTTGCAGCCAAATGGATGGATCTAGAAAAAATCCTCCTGAGTGAGGTAACTCAGACTCAGAAAGACAAACATGGTATGTACCCACTCATAGGAGAATACTAGTTGTAGAACAAGGATAACTGGATGGCTACTCACAACACCAGGGAGGCTACCTGGAAAACAGGACCCCAAGAAAGACATGGGGATCACCCAATGACAGAGAAATGGATGAGATCTACATGAACAGTCTGGACGTGAGTGTGGGTAATGAGGGGCGAGGGGTGAGGGAAAAAGAACTTGGGGGTGCGGGAGGTCCCAACTGGATCAAGAACAGAGAGGGAACACAAGGAATGTTCATGGCAAATGAAGACCACATGAGAATAGGAAGAAGCAAAGTGCTAGAGAGGCCCACAGACATCCACAAAGATGTCCCCACAATAGACTGCTGGCAATAGTCGAGAGATAGCCTGAACTGACCTACCTGGTGATAGGATGGCCAAACACCCTAATTGTCGTGCTAGAAACCCCATCCAGTGACTGAGATAACAGGATGCAGAGATCCACGGCCAGGCCCCAGGTGGAGCTCCGGGAGTCCATTTGGCGAGAAGGAGGAGGGTTTATGTGAGCAAGAGTTGTTGGGACCAGGGATGGTTGGAATACATTGAAAGGACAATTATTAACTTCATATGGATAAGAAAAAACATGGACAGCCAAAATAATCCTAAAAATAAGAGAACTGTGAGAGGATCACCATTCCTGATTTCAGGTTGTACAACAGAGATATAGTAATAAGAAACACATGATATTGGCATAAAAACAGATATGTTGATGAATGGAATTGAATCAAAGTCCCAGACATAAATTCATACACCTATGGACATCTGATTTTTTATAAATAAGAAAGAAATATACACTGGAAAAAGAAAGCATCTTCAAAAAACGGTATTGGTCAAACTTGATGTCCACAGGTAGAAGAATGCAAATAGATTCATATTTATCACCTTACAGAAATCTCAAGTCCAAGTAGATCAAACACTTCAACATAAAAGCAAACACTGAACCTGATAGAAGAGATAGTGGGGAATAGTCTGAAACACAATTCTCTGAAAAGAACAATGATAGCACAGGCACTGAGTTTAACAATTAATAAATGAGACCTTATGAAACCGAAGTTCCTGTAATGCAAAGTACATCACCAATAGAACAAAGAGTTTGTCTATAAAATGAAAAATAAAAGATTTTTTTTGCCAACTCTGCATCCAATAGGGGTCTAATATCCAAAATATATATAGAAATCAAGAAACTAGATATTAAAAAACAAATAATCCAATTAAAATGGGGTGTAACACGAATTGCTAAACTGTCTTATTAATAAAAAATGTGGAGCCAGGTATTGGGGTGAATGCTGAAAGATTAGAGAAGCAGAACAAGCCACAGTCAACCTCACCTTGCCAACTCCTCAGCCAAACTTATTTCTTCAGACTGAATGCCTCTGAGTCCTCACCTGGAAGGGTTCTCAGCTGAACTGCTTAAAAGCTTCTAGTTCCTGGTCCTCATGCCTTATATACCTTTCTGCTTCCTGTCATCACTTCCTGGGATTAAAGGCAGGTGTCCTTCCCAAGCAAATACACAAGATCTCAATTGCTGGGATTAAAGGTGTGTGCCACCATGCCCAGCTCTGTTCCCAGTGTAGCCTTGAACTCACAGAGATCCACATGGATCTCTAACTCCTGAGTGATAGGATTAAAGGCATGTGTGCCACCACTGTCTGAACTCTATGTCTAATCTAGTGGCTGTTCTGATCTCTGACCCCAGATAAGTTTTATTAGGGTACACAATATATTGGGGGACACCATATATCACCAAAATGGGGTACATAACTAAACAGAGAACTCTCAATAGAAAAATCCCAAATGGCTGAGAAACAAAGAAATGTTCAATGTCCATATCATTAGGGAAATGCAAATCAAAACTACTTTGAGATTTCATCTTACACCTGTCAGAATAGTTAAGATCAACAACACAAGTGAAAACTCATTCTGGCAAGGATATGGTGCAAGGGGAACACTCCTCCATTGCAGGAAAGATTATAGGAATCAGAGGGGATGGAGGACATCAGGAGAACATGGCCCACTGAATAAACAAAGCAGGGATCACATGGGCTCAGACACTGAACTAGAAAGCACTGGGCCTACATGGGTCTGTCCTAGGTCCTCTCCATGCATGTTATGACTCTTAGCTTGGTTGTTTTGTGTGATTCCTAACTGTAGCACAAATCTTAAAAGGTCTTATTAATTAAAACACTCAGAAGCCAGATATTGGAGTGAATCTGAAAGGTCAGAGAAAAAGAGCAAGCCACATCCAAACTCACCTTGCCAGTTCCTCAGCTGATCTTGTTTCCTCAAGCTGGAAGCCTCTGAGTCCTCATCCTATTGGATCTCAGCTGAACTGCTGCTAAAAGCTTAAAAGCTTAAAAAAGCCTAAAAAGCCTCTAGTTCCTGGTCCTCGTGCCTTATATATGACCTTTCTGCTTCCTGAAATCACTTCCTAGGATTAAAGGTGTGTGTGCCCCCATTTTCTGGCCTTTATGTCTGTCTAGTGGCTGTTCTGTTCTCTAACCCCAGATAAGTTTTTTAGGGTGCACAATATATTGGGGGACACAATATCACCACACCTAACAGAGATAGCTAGTATCTCTGACTCTTTTGCCTTTTCTCTAGACCCTTTTCCTTCTATTGGGTTGCCTTGTCCAGCCTTGAGGAGTTTTGCCTTGTCTTATAATATAATGTATTGTCAGGTTTGGATGTTGGTTTTTGGAGGCCTGCTCTTTTCTGGAGAGGAAACAGTGGAAGTCAATCTGGG
Source organism: Peromyscus attwateri (assembly GCA_902168425.1). NCBI lineage: Eukaryota > Metazoa > Chordata > Mammalia > Rodentia > Cricetidae > Peromyscus > Peromyscus attwateri. Next base: position 8,010 of record CABHPP010074484.1, on the reverse strand, counting down.
GAACATGGAAGTGGGGTGTCTCTAGGAGAAGTGGAGGGAGGGAAAACTCATTGGGTCTATTGTATGATAAAAGAATCTGTTTTAAATAAAAATTAAAACAAAAGAAGAAAACATTATATTCTATGGATACAATGCTTTGATCCCCATATACACTCTATTCAATTACAGTGAATATTCTTTTTAATTTTCATGTTTTTCCTCAGCTTCTCCCATAGAAGATACATCCTAATTAGCATTGCGAACTAATTTTCTAAAAAGATATTTCTGATTGGTCAGTCTGCTAGAGCCTGTACAAAAACCACATCATCTAATCCTTGCAACAGCCAGCTAAGGGATAAAAACTGTTGCTCTTTTTACAGAGAGGAAGAAATAAAATAACAAACAGGTCTGGAGATGTGAAGTCAGAATATTAATGTCCTTTAGTGAAATAGACAGTTTTAATTCAATAAATATTGACTCTGTTAACCCCTTTCCTTCCTTTTCTTTATAATTCCAGGTTCTGTTTTTCCAATTAGTTATCTAGGAGTTTTGTGTATAATTTCATTCACAGAATTGGCACAAAGATTTCTTTTGTTCATTGCTCTTGCTCCATGTTGGCATCAAATGGAGAGAAATACACACACATACACACACACACACACACACACACACACACACACACACACACACACCAAAATGGCCTTTTCTTTTTCCCAGCCAAAATAACTTACATTTTCTTCCTTAATCTAAAGCTTGTAGCTTGCTTTTCTTAGAGATTGTATTTTAGAAAACTTGACGTTTTAAATTCTTCCTCAGCTCTTTTGAGATATAAATCTTCACCTAGCCTCTTGTTAGTTTTATAGCATAGGAACATTTTTTTCTCAAGGACCTAGGAGCTGTTCCTTTGAATGTAACAGCAGAAGAATGTGCAGCCCATATGTGGTGCTTATCTCCAGTTCTGTGAAGCTGACCTCCATAAGCAGCACTTAATAACCAGATGGCCTGATCACCCTGGCCAGCCTACTCTGCAATGTGTTTGAGCATCTCTCCCTTAGCTCACCTCCCTGTTTAAAGCATCCCCAGACTTTTGTTTGTCTGTATTTTAGCCTAATCTCCCTTCCCTACTGTGTTAATCTAGAATGAATTCTTCATTTAATTTATAAGACTGCTCAGTGTAAATTCTCTTGCCAATTATCCGCATGTACCTTGTCTTACACTGTTGATGCTTTTTTAAACTTCTCAATATGCTTCTGTGTTTATGGCTCCATGTCATTAATGAAATCACCTATCTTTTATGTAATGTGGACACTAAGGACAAAATTCTTTTGTCTCTTCACAAGGTTTTCCTAGACTCTTCCTCTACCAGATATATTGAATTTTGAAAAACATTTTATAGCACATCTGTATCTGAACAAAAGGAAAAATATTCACACAAGCTGTGGGCACAATGTTTGTTGGACCTGATTATCTGCTCTTCCTTAGGAAAGAGACATGTTAATTCCCCTTCTTGTCATGAGTTCCATAAGCTCTTGCCATTTCTTTTTATTGTCCATAAGAACTAAATGATAAAACCCTGCTGCTAAAGACACCACACATCTTTGGGTGCCTATTATAAATAAATTAATCTGAAACTATGTAGAAAATATTTTCTACAGCAACTAGCTTTCACAGTGCTAGGGTATGGGAAACAGCCCATGTTTTACTCATATTTGAACAAAGATCCAACCTCCCAGGCAAGGCTTGTTCACTGTTGGCAAGACTTTTTGGGGGGATAGCCAAATACTCCAGTGATTGAATTGAAGCCCCATACCACAGGAAGGAATCCATCCCTGGTACTGCACCCACTAAAATGTCCACTGGGAGTAGTTCATAAGTACTAAAGATGAACTTAATTATCTTGTTTAGCTTAATTTTCAAAAGATAGAATCACTTGCTAAATATATACATTCACACCCATAGACAGTTATCATTTTCAGCCTCAACAGGAGAAGCCTTTCTTACATTGAACTATGGTAGGGGAAGATACTTTCAGGGTACAAAAGGTAAGTGATGGTTTAAGTGCTCATCAATAAATAAGATATTACCCCATTCAAGGCTCATGGCAGGGCATACTGTTGAAGAGGGGACGGAATAAATGTAAGAGACAGAAAATAGAGAGAAAAAAAAAAAGAGAGAGAATGACATTTTCTGGGGGATAAAGAGCCATTGCAATCAGGAATTTTTAACAACTATAGGTACACAATATGTATAAGAATGGGTCCATCAACAGAAAGGCATGAACTGAGAAGATGCCTAGCTGGCCTTACTTCTCATTTCTGATGTATGCTTAGAAATTCATGGAAAGTGAAGCCACTCACTTCAGTTATTTACCTAGCACTTATCTCACCAGATCCTAATCATTAGTTCTAATCCAATGGTGACACACATGGCTCTGTTAAAATAAATGAGTCACAAAACAGAAGCAAAAGTCATTAATATGGGAAGAGGTAGAGTAGGAAGATTTGCTCAGGATGAGAGGGAGCAAGAGAAGGTGGGAAAGTGAGTGTTATGAATGCTTTGTTGATGTGCATGAAATTATCGATGAACTGACTAAATAAAAAAGCACAAATCCTCACAGAAATGTAAAAGTGTGTGTTTGTGCACATAAATGTAAGTAAATGTAAATAGGAGGTAATGGTGACAGAGAATGATATAGTTTAATGACACTTAACATCATTTCCATCATTTCTTTACACCACATAACCACTTATTATTCAAGAAATCATAAATGCTTTCATGCTATCTGAAGTTCTTTCTGATATTTTGGAGAAGATCTGGATCTTCTTACATATTAATGTTCTTAATCCATATTTGCCAGTCATAAGAAAAGAATCTATAATCTCTGAAGGACTTGGCAATCATTTATCATTGCATTGGATTGTAGAGTGTATGCTTGTATTGCTTTCCCTGACAATATTCTTAACAGAAAAGAGAAGTGTAAAGAGCTGGCAGTAGCTGCAAATGAAGGAGACAACACAATTCGTGATCAGAGGGTGAAAACAATTGCTGTCTACATATATTTATCTTATGATATTCAAATATTGCACAATGAACGCTTTTAGGGTCAGCAGAATAAATTCAGTTAGAGGAGAATAGGCTTTTCACTTTGGTAATTTGAGCATTCTTTGGAAGAAGAGAATGATGTGAGTGATATTGCTTCTTTCATGTTTAAAGAATTAAAAAACAAGTTTTAATGTTCATCAGACTCAGAAAGAGAAACTCTCAACTAAGTATTTAAAGACTATGCTATAACGCCTTAGAAAGGGTTAAACGTATTCTTTGTGGAAATAGTGTGCAGATAAAAGAAGAAATACTTAAATTTTAACATTTATTGTACTTTATTATAAGAATTTATATAAGACTATGAATATCATTGAGTATGCCATATAGCACCATACATTTTAATACATTTAAGGATCATATTCTGAAATTTTATGCTAGCAATGTACAACACTCTTCTAGGAATACAACTGTCTCATTTTTACCTATAACTAAATTCTTTTTTCTTTAGTAACCATTTAAATGGGTTTTAGGCACTCATTCAAGGAGTTTCATACATTATTCTGCCTATGACTGATAATTTGAACTGATCATCAAGACTGACTTTATTTCATTTATAAATTCCTTGCAAATAGACTTTCCACTACTCTATTTGTCTATATTCTTCTACTTTTGAATGTCAATGGGAATGAACTACAAATGCCTTTCAGACTTCATTTTTTTCATGACTGACTTCCTTAAAGGCACTAAGAAATATATGATAGAGACCAGTTAAATAGCAACAAAGGATTTACATCAGAAGACAGGTTCCAGCTATCCATTGTGGGACATGATTGTGACAACGAGACCAGATGGCACAAATCATTAAAGGATGCTCTTCTTTTCTGGCTTTAAAATTTCCTTGCTGGCTCAGGAGAGATGGCTCAGAGAGCAATTATGCTTGCCATCAAAACTAACAAACCTGACGATTTAAATCTGATAGTCAGATCCTACATTGTGGGATGAAAGCGCTAACTCCCAGAAATTGTCCCCTTAATGCCACAACCAACTTCCATAGATAAGCAAATAAAAAATAAAGTTTGCAAAATTTCCTTGCTACGCTTGAGCAAAATGATGGTAATGATAAAAGAAAAGTATAGACCAAAATTTGACAGACTTTTCTTTCATTTTTTAATTTCCTTTTGAGATTTATTTCACTTTTCCCTTTAGATAAAAATTTTTTTAGAAGTCTGTAAATTGTGGAGCTAAAGTTTTTCGTACTCAGTTTAAATTTGTTTAATAAAATAACCATTTGTCTTAGTCTATTCCACAGTTACATCAAGACACCTTAGTGTACAGTAGGAACACATTGTTCATAGTTTTTAGGTTTGGAAATCCCAGATAAAGTCAGCCACAGTTTTGACTCTGTGCAGAGTCTCTTTCATAAATGGCATCTTCTATGTGCTCTAATAGGATAGAGGATCAAGGCCTCACTTTCCTCTTCGTTTTTGTTAGCTGTAGTCATATTCATAGATGCAGGTTGGGTTTCAGCATGTGAACTGAGAGAGTACTAATATTTTTATTGTAGCACCATGTGAAGGAACAGTGGTAATGTTCATTGTAGTGACTATGTACTGGAGCTACATGAGATCAACTTTATGACTTTCCTTAATTTTTATTAATCTGTTGTTCCATAAACCCTCAGTGTGACATTAGGGGAGATCCCTATACCCCACTTCTATTTCTTCATACACCTGGTTGTGAAATATGGTTCCAGATTTGATCACACTATCAAATTTCTGAAGACCTTATGTTCACACTTCACCAATTTAGATAAACATTTCTAAATTGACACCAGTGAAAACCAGAACAAAACTATTTTTATAACTCCACAGGGATTTCCAGTATGAAAATTAGATTGATATAAGTTAACCTAGATCATTGTTTTGAAACTAAGTGGAGGTACGGATCTTTTAAAATAAATATAACTATATTGTGAGTAAGTTTTAGTATGTAGAAAAAATAATATTTTAGGTTAAGTGCTGGAAATTTTTCTAACTTTTTCATATGCCCTTGAATCGTATATTCTTCCTCAACTACAAAATGGGTATAAAGTTCTACAACTACAGGGAACTTAAGACTATAGATAATGTCTTATGTAATTATGTTATAATAGTTATTAATCCAATATAAATTATGTTGGCATGTTCCTATTAACTATATCTCACAAAGCAAATATTTCTTGTCAAACGACTTTAGCAAATTAGAGTCCAACCTTTTCTTAAATTTATGTTCATGTGTGTCTGTGTGCATGCTGTGTCTATGAGGTCAGCGGATGCACTGGATCCACTAGAGCTGGAGTTATAGGCAGAAGTGTGATACCAAACATGGTTCCTGGGAACAGAATTTGGTTCCCCTAGAAGAGCAGCAAGTGTTTTTTATGTTGTGATCCATCTCCTCAACTCCCAAAATAAAAATTATTTTTCTATCAGAAAAGTGATGGTTTGCGGTAGGGGTGGGTGTGGTAGATAGGAGAAACTTATCACAAAGCTCTCTTTGCCCATTTGGAAAGGAGTGTTATCACATCTCTTTACTCTCCAGGAGAATGAGGAATCAGATATGTGAAAATGAGGCATCCCATTCCACACTGTGATTGATATATGGAGAGGCATGTAACTCAGTGCCTCAAGTAAGAGTCTGCCCTAGGAATTTAAACAACTTCCTTAAGGCAGACAAGTTTAGAGATGGCTTTAAGCAAAATGAGGTGTTGCATTATTAGTATTTAGATTGTAGCCCAGTAAATCCTATAATATGAAGACCTTGTTAAAATGTCTCCACCTCAGTGAAGTCAGAGGTAGTCAACTTTGCTTTTCTTCTCCTCATTACAACAGTCCTGATTGCATTTTCAGAAACACTATACAGAAGTGTTCCAAACTGTACACAAAGCTATTCATAAAAGCTCTCTAAATTTCACTTTTATCATGCTCATCCTATGATCTATAACATGAAATAGATCATTGTTTGTACTTCGGCAAATATAAATCATTCTTGGTCCACTTGCTTCCTGTGTGTTCGTTCCATAGCATAATAGATTTTCCTTATTCTTTTCCTTGGCAAATCACCCTGGTCATCCAAAGTGCATAATAAGAGTCAAAATTTTTATTTCAATTTCCGGTAAGAGTTCTTCTTCTCTTTATTAGCTTTTATCTGTATTGATTTATGAGGTCTACTGTTTACATCTGAGAGTGGGATCCATGCTGTATTTACCTTTTAACTTTCACACCTAGTATTGTAGCTGGTACAAAGTAGAAAGTCTATTAATATTATTGAATTAACTAAATTGAATTTCCTTGAAGTTAATAAAACCCCAGGCTGACTTCATAAATACAATTACAGTTTTCAAAACAAGGTCAGCCATGTCTCCAATGTTTAATCATGTCTCAAAATTTACTTTCAGTCCCTGTACAGCTCTTTGAAGAAAGTGAAGATGATAACAAATAAGGATATTTCTCTATATGAAGCTGAATTATTAAAATGATATTCAATCAATTGATGGAAGGACACCTGTTCTGATGACTGTTTTCAGTATTTACAGAAATTACAAAGCCATTGGAAATGTGTCCAAATATGTTGAACACTTAAAGATACATATTAAACAACTTTAAATACAAAAATTATCATAAAGTCATTCAAAGGTGAAACAGAAGGTTAATTAAAGAACTTCAACAGTCTATAGGTTCTACAGTGATCTCAAAGCCAACAATGGGCTGCAAACATTAATGAAATATAACTCAAGAGAAAAAATAGTTTGTAAATTTTAACCATTTCAAAGCAATAAACTTTTTGACAACCATCTTTTATACTTTCATTTGCTGACACATAAATAAGATACATATGAATTGATGGATTTTTTTTTTTCTGACTTAAGAATTCCATGATTCGGGTTGGGGAGATGGCTCAGAGATTAAGAGCACTGACTGTTCTTCCAGAGGTCCTGAGTTCAATTCCCAGCAACCACATGGTGGCTCACAGCCATCTGTAATGAGATCTGGTGCCCTCTTCTGGCCTGCAGTCATACATGCAAGCAGAACACTGTAAACATAATAAACAAATAAATCTTTAAAAAAGAAAACAGCAATAAAAAAAAAAAAGATTTCCATGATTCATATCACTGCTAGTATTTTCTGCAATCTAAATTAATATTCTGTTTTAGTAATCAGTATCAAATTGTTATAGTTAAGATTTCTATTGCTGTGAAGATGCACTATGATCACAGCAATTCTTATATAGGATATCATTTAAGAGGGACTGGCTTACACTTTCAGAGTTTTTGTCCATTATCGTCACAGTAGGACATGGCAGTGTCCTGGAAGACGTGGTGTCAGAAAAAGAGCTGAGAGTAGGGGAGGAGCTGCATCATGACCCTGCAGGCAACAGGAAGTGAACTGAACCAGGCATAGCTTGAGTATAGGAGACCTCAAAGCCGCCCCCTCCCCTACTACCACAGTGACACACTTCCTCTAACCAGACCACACGTACTGAGGGCAGACCTCCTAATAGTGCCACTCCCTGTGAGCATACTGGGGCAATTAAATTCAAACTACCACATAAATAAAGTAAGAATAAAAATAAATACCTGAAAAAATTGTTATGGATGAAAAAAAAAAAAAACAAAATTAGCAAAGAAATTGACAGGTAGTTTTTGGAAAAAGTTAATATTTTTACATGAATTTTATAAGGGTATGACTGTTAGCTTTTAGTTCATAAAATATTCTGAGATACAGATTTTATTTGTTCTACTAGAAGCTCTTTGAGAATTCATTACTTTATAGTTTTAACATATTCATCCCTTCTCCCCATGATCCAACATGCCTTTTTCTAACTACCCAACTTCAATTTCTTCTTCTCCTTCTCCTCCTCATCTTTCTTTTTCCCCTTCTTATTTTTCTTTTTCTTTTTCTTCTTCTTCTTCTTCTTCTTCTTCTTCTTCTTCTTCTTCTTCTTCTTCTTCTT
>CABHPP010074482.1:18685-30297 GCA_902168425.1 Peromyscus attwateri | reverse complement strand
TGGAGCTTCGGGGCCTGGTGCAGGAAGGCTGGCCGCAAAGCGTGGCGGGAAGCCCTTCGGCCACATCGTCTCGAGTGCGGACGGGTAAACTGAGGCATTGGTTTCCGAACTGGGTTCCGGAGACCAACCCAGCTGGGAGACAGTCTGCTCAGGTGACAGAGGAGCTAGGGACAGAATCTGCAGCTGGTTGATTGTATCCGCCTGGGAGGTCAGGGGAGCTGACCCTTGCTGATCTCGAGTGTGAGTGTCCGTGTTTTAGCTATGACAGTGATCTCGAAACAGGTGACTGCATCTTTTTACCCGTGAAGCGCAAGGATGTATCTGTTTTGTCTCAGATTATACAGAGATCTTGCTGCCAGCAATGGTCCCTGTTCTCTGTGCCTGGAACCGCTATGTTATGGACTGTGTTATCCTCAGGCATAGGTTAGCTTGTGCAACTATAGCAAGGTAGTGTAGATGCTACTGATGTATGTGCAGTCACACCTGATCGTTGCCGTAGGAATCGTTTCTTAGCCTGTACCCTTTATCTCGCTACTGCCATCCTTTGGGCTAGGGATATAATAGGACCTCCGACTTCCTCTCACGCCCTCTTGTGGTGTTTTCTCTCTCTACCATTGGACAATAGCAAGGGAGATCATTACATTTACTTTTTTTTTTTTAATTTAAAGATTATTATGTGTTCTGTGTTGGTCAGAATTATGTCTGTATACCACACGTGCCTGGTGCCCATGGAGGCCAGAAAAGGGCATCGGATTCCCTGGAATTGCAGTTACAGATGGTGGTGAGCTGGTTGTTGGGAAGTGACCCAGGTCCTCTCCTGAGCAGCCAGTGCTCTTAACTGCTATCCCTCCAGCCCCTCCTGCTGCTCTTTTTTTTTTTTAAAGGTTTATTTATTTATTTGTTTATTATGTATACAATTGAACTCAGGACCTGTGGCAGAGCAGTCAGTGCTCTTAACCTCTGAGCCATCTCTCCAGCCCTTCTTCCTGCTGCTCTTAGTTCTCTATTGTGACCTACAAAGCTCTGTTTCTGTACCCTCATTATAGTTCTCATCCTTGCCGTGGTCCTCTTTGGGTTTCTCAAATATGCAAAACCTTTGCCTGATTGACATCATTCATTTTGTTTGCTAGAAAGTCTTCCTGCAAACTCCCGGCTACCTGAAGCTTTTCCTTCAGCTCTCCGTTCTATGACACCTCTTCAGAGAAACCTTCCTTATGCCTTATAGAGTCCTCCCCTGGGGACAATTATGCCCAGTAAAGGTCTAGAGACATTTTTGTGTGTCACAGCTATCCTGACATGCACAGACCGACTCCCCATAACAGAAGATGACCTGACTCAAAATGTCAGCCCTGTCTCTGTTGAGAAAGAAACCTTGTCATGTTCAAAGCAGGGACCTTCCAGGTTATTCTGTTATATTAGCACTTTGCTCTTGTTATAGCAGTTTGGACTGACTCCAGGGCTGAGGCAGGAAGGTTACAAGTTCAAAGCCAGACAAAGCAGGTATACACAGTGAGACACTTGGTCTCAAAAAGATAAAAATGAAAAAGAAATAGTTTGTGCATCACCTGCTGCTCTTTCGTTTGCTTATTCTTTTATTATTTCCCACATGTGATACAGATGCTCACCTATTGTGTGAATGTTTTCTGTAAATCACATGTTTTAGTTTTAAATTCATTTACTACTAATTTTTTATTTAGTTTTTAATTCAGTTATTGTGTGTGTGTGTGTGCGTGCATGCGTGTATGTGTGTGTGTGTGTATTCTGTTTTGTCAGTATGTCTGTCTCTCCATCCCCACCCCCAGATAGGGTCTCACTATTAGCTCCGGCTGTCCTGGAACTCATTATGTAGACCAGGCTGGTCTCGAACTCAGAGATCCACCTGCCTCTGCCTCCTTAGTGCTGGGAATAAAGGCATGTATCACCACTGTCCAGCCCTAGCTGGTACTAGTACTCTTAACTGCTGAGCCATCTCTCTGATCATGGGTTCATATATATATATATATATATATATATATATATATATATATATATATTTAAAGCAAGTGTATGTTTTGCCTGTGTGTATGTATGCGTCATGTATGTGCCTGGACAGAAGAGGGGATTGGATCTCCTGAAACGGGAGTTACAGATGGTTGTGAGCCACCTTATGGGTGCTAGGAATCAAACCCAGGTCTTCTAGAAGAGCAACAAGTGCTGAACCGTCTTCTTCTAGCTCTGGTTTTTGTTGTTGTTGTTTTGTTTTGTTTTGAGACAGGATCTCACTATGTAGCTCTGGCTGTCCTGGAACTATGTAAACCAGGCTGGCCTTGAATGCACAGAGATCTACCTGCCTCTGTCTCCCAAATGCTGGGATTAAAGGTGTGTGCTACCATGCCCAGGTTATGATTATCTTTACTTCTGAATAATTCTTATCTCTTCACCCAGTATCTTTCCCATTTGTGGGGAGCAGAGGAAGCCCTCAGTGAATGTGTGTTGTTGACATGAGCTGGTCATGTTAAGGACCCCTAGCCTCAGTCCTATGGGGAAATGGCTGGCGCGCGCGCGCGCGCACACACACACACACACACACACACACACACACACACACACACCCCAGGGTGAGGCTCAGAGGGATAGCAAATACTTCCTCTGGTCCATGTGCAGATGTTGACGGTATATGCAGAAATGTCCACCATTTCTCCCTCTGGATATTTATGGCCTGAAGATGCTCCTCTACAGAGATGGCTCCTACTGATGTTAGCTAAACCTGCCTCCTTGTTCAGCTGTATATAATAACCCACCTCCTTATTCATCTGTATATAATAACCCCACCTCCTTGTTCATCTGTATATAATAGCCCCACTTCCTTGTTCAGCTGTATATAATAACCCACCTCCTTGTTCATCTGCATATAATAACCCACCTCCTTGTTCAGCTGTATATAATAACCCACCTCCTTGTTCATCTGTATATAATAGCCCCACTTCCTTGTTCAGCTGTATATAATAACCCCACATCCTTGTTCAGCTGTATGTAATAACCCCACATCCTTGTTCAGCTGTATGTAATAACCCCAACCTTTTCCATACAGTAACCCCGGTTATTATATAATAATATGTATTATTAAACTGTATGTAATAAATAATAAAATAAATACTGAGCTTCTGGGGTGCTGCCATTCTCCATCAGAGAGCCCAGTCTACCAGTCCCAGCTTCCTAACTTCTCTGTGCGTCCATGAGTCCGGGCTCCCTTTCTATACCAGTAAGGTCAGGTTCCTGGAGCCCTGCGATGACATGGCACCGGTTACACCTAGCACATCTCTCCGTGATTCCTTGTAGAAGTATGTTGGCACATGTTCTCTTCCATGTTCCCGTACCTCTTTTTTTCTCATCATTTTATGCTGCATTGTGAGTGAATTCCAAGCCACTAATTCATTCTCTCGTCAACTGGGTTTATAATATTGGTCAACCTATTCATGGTCATTTTATTTCAATAATTTTACTTATTTTTAAATTAGGGTGTGTGGAGTGTCCGGGTATGAGTTGGGAGGTCAGAGGACAACACTTACTAGAGTCAGTTTTCTCCTTCTACCGTGTAGCTGTAGGGGACTGAACTCAGGTAGTCAGGCTTGGTGGCTGGCACTTTACCTGCTACGCCATCTCACGGGTCCCGGATCAGCTGTTTGTTTTGAGACAGGGTCTCTGTGTAACAGTCCTGGCTCTCCTGGAACTCGCTCTGTAGACCAGGCCAGCCTCTAACTCACAAATCCACCTGCCTCTGCCTCCTGACCGCTGGGATTAAAGGCATGCGCCACCACCACCACCACCACCACCACCGCCCTGTATCAGCTTTTATGACAGATCCAGATTATAACGATTCTTAGCATGCGATTATTGCTTGCTTCCTGGAGTAATATAGATAGAGGGTCCCAAGCTCTAACTTACAGATGTGAAAGCGTTAGTCAAAAAGTAGAAGAAATTCTTGAAAGAAAGAAAGAAAGGAAGGAAGGAAGGAAGGAAGGAAGGAAGGAAGGAAGGAAGGAAGGAAGGAAGGAAGGAAGGAAGGAAGAAAGAAAGAAAGAAAGAAAGAAAGAAAGAAAGAAAGAAAGAAAGAAAGAAAGAAAGAAAGAAAGAAAGAATCCCACATGCAGCACTGCTTAGCGCTTTGATTGGCTTTCTGCAGGAATCTGGTCGGCAGCCCTGAATGGAGACCTGGGCCGAGTGAAGTATTTCATCCAGAAGGCCACGGACCCTAGCCAGCCCGACTCTGCTGGCTACACTGCACTGGTGAGTTACGGGGAGAGGCTTTAACTCTGGGCTGCCTGCTCTCTCCCCTTTACTTCCAGAAAAGCCCTTTAGTGTTTGTTTTGTTGGTTCTTGTTTTGTGAGTGCATGCGTGTGTGTGTGTGTGTGTGTGTGTGTGTGTGTGTGTGTGTGTGCATGTGCACGCGCGCAATGGGGCACCAGCTTGCCACAGCGCATATGTGGAGATCAAAGGACAACTTTTAGGAGTTGTTTCATTCTTTCCACTGCGTGAGTTCTGGGGGTAGAACTTAGGTCACCAGACTTGGTAGTAAGTACTTTTAGCCCATGAGTCATCTCACTGGCTCTTGGGTTTTTTTTGTCTTTGGAAGGTTCACTCTGTGGCCCAGGCTGTCCTTGGAGTCATTCCTGCCTCTACCTCCCGAGCAATGAGATTACAGACATATGCCACCTTGCCTGGCTTTGAAGTTGGTTGTTTTGTCTTTTGAAATAGGCTCTCACATAACCCAGGTTAGCCTCAAACTTGCTGTGTGTGGAGGATGACCCTGATCCTCCTGCCTCCTCCCACGTGCTGGGATTACAGACGCAGGTCTGCGCCACCATGGCTGATAAGCCTCTCACACCTACACTGCACCCTTAGTCACCTCCCATTTTGATTGTGGCAGCATCGTGAGCAGCTGGGTATTTTAATTGATGGAAGAGCACAGTGTCCCTGAGCCGACTCCAGGCCCGCCCGCCCCTTGCTGGAGAGCCAGTGCCCTCGTCACCTGCCGGGACCTTGCTCTCTGACTTCCGCCTCTGCCCCCTGCAGCATTACGCTAGCCGCAATGGACACTATGCTGTTTGCCAATTCCTGCTGGAAAGCGGAGCAAAGTGTGATGCCCAGACCCACGGGGGTGCCACAGCTTTGCACAGGGCCAGCTACTGTGGCCACACAGAAATCGCACGACTGCTGCTCTCCCACGGGTCCAACCCCCGCCTGGTGGATGACGATGGCATGACCAGTCTACACAAGGTATGTTCCCTGTCTCCATCATACCTCCTGTTCCTTAATCTTACTCGTGTGTTAGTTACTTTTCATGTTACTTTGCGGTGACAAAATTCTATTTTTCTTTTTTTTATTTTCCTGAGACAGGGTCTCTCTATGTAGCCCTGGCTGTCCTAGAACTCACTCTGTAGAGCAGACTGGCCTTGAACTCACAGACATCCACCTGCCTCTGCCTCCCAGCTGCTGGGATTAAAGGCAGTGCGCCACCACACCCATGTGATAAAGTTAACAGAAGCAGCTTCAAGAAGCAAGGGTGTATGCTGGCCCACAGCTCAAGGTGGGGGATGCAGTCCATCTTGGCAAGTAGGCAATGGCAGTAGAAGGCTAGCAACGTGAGACGGCTGGCCATAGGATATCTGTATTTGTTGGGCGGGGGTGGGGTGGGGGGAGCAGGTGGGCATGGAGCAATCCAAGGACAGCTTTCAGAAGTCAATTCTCTCCTTCCACTACATGGGACCGGGGGATCAAACTGATATGGACAGGTTTGGTGGCAAGTGCCTTTACCTTCTGAGCGGTCTTGCACCCACACTGTCGTCTGTAGTCAGGAAGCAGAGATCATTGAATGCGGGTACTCGACCTTGAGCTGGGACTTCAGCTCATGAGGTGAAATCTCTCTAGAAATGCCCTCACACCCCTCAGTGCGTCTCCGAGGGGATTCAACCCTAGGAGTTGACAACCAAGATTAACCAACCATCACAGCACTCGTTGTAGAAAACAGAAAAATGTGGAAAAGAAAAGCCACCTGGACACTCGGGGCTCACCTGCCACCACTTTAGGAAAGGGTTTTCTAGCTGTTCTTCTCTGTGTGTGAATTAGTTCTCTCCCTCAGCGGCCAGTTGTGAAGGCTTTCCCATGGAATCAGCTTTTTGAAACCAGTACTGCTTGACTCCTCTACTACCCACTTTCTAGGTCATTTTTTGGGGCTCAGTATTCTAGGCTCTTTCTTTCAGGCATCCACCTTACGAATTGTTCCCTCCCTGGCTCCCTGCCTCCCCCCTTTCCTTCCTCTTTCATTTATCTATCTATCTATCTATCTATCTATCTATCTATCTATCTATCTATCTATCTATCAAGTGCTGGGGGTTGCTAGACAAGTGTTTTACCACTGAACTATATGCCCAACCCACATATGCATCTTAGAGATGTGATTCATGCATATGTTTATAGATAGAGTCCTTCCTTGCGCCAATTCTGATTTTCCACCAGTACTGTGGCTTTAAAAGAGTTCCCATCAAGCTGGGCAGTGGTGGCAGTGCACACCTTTAATCCCAGCACTTGGGAGGCAGAGCCAGGAGGAGGATCTCTGTGAGTTCGAGGCCAGCCTGGTCTGCAGAGTGAGATCCAGGACAGGCACCAAAACTACACAGAGAAACCCTGTTTAAAACAAACCAATAAATAAATAAATAAAGAGTTCCCATCAAACCCTACCTGGTCTACAGAGTGAGTTCCAGCATAGTTAAGACTACACAAAGAAACTCTGTCTTGAAGAAGGAGGAGGAGGAGGAGGAGGAAGAAGGAGGAAGAAAAAGAAAGAGGAAGAGGAGGAGAAGGAGAAGAAAAAAGAAGAAGAAGAAAAAAGACAAGCAGGCTGAGCAAGCCATGAGGAGCAAGTCAGTAAGCAGCATCCCTCCATGGTCTCGGCTTTAGTTTGCCTCCAGGTTCTAGACCAGACATCCCTTCATGATGAGCAACAACCAGTGCTGAAATAAAGCCTTTTCTCCCAAGTTACATTTGGTCATGGTGTTCTGTCCCAGCTACAGAAATCTTACTAAGCTACCTGTTCATCTCGAGATTCTATTTGAAGTCTGTCTCAGAGGCAGCAGCTGGGGCCTGATTTTGTCAAGTGTGCAGCCTTAGCACACTTGACAGGTGCTCAGTGAACAGCCAGCTGCAGGCTGGGTTTTGTTAAATCCTTGACAACTGTGGAAGCTAGAGTCTTTTCTTTTTTAAAAAGACTTACTAATAGCCTGGTGGTGGCGGCGGCAGCAGTGGTGGTGGTGGTAGTGGTGGTGGTGATGGACATTTTAATCCCAGCACTCAGGAGGCAGAGGCAGGCAAATTTCTGTGAGTCTGAGGCCAGCTTGGTCTGTAGAGCAAGTTCCAAGACAGCCAGAGCTACACAGAGGAGCCCTGTCTTTAAACAAAACAAAACAAGAACTTAGTTTACTAATTTGTGGAGACTAAAGAGGTGGCTCAGTGGTTAAGAGTGTACCTTTTTTTTTTTTTTTTTTTTAAGATGTATTTATTATGTATACAGTGTTCTGCCTGCATGTATGCCTACAGGCCAGAAGAGGGCACCAGATCTCATTACAGATGGTTGTGAGCCACCATGTGGTTGCTGGGAATTGAACTCAGGTCCTCTGGAAGAGCAGCAGTGCTCTTAACCTCTGAGCCATCTCTCCAGCCCAAGAGTGTGTACTATTCTTGCTGAGGACATAAGTTCAGTTCCCGGCTCTCAACCACTGTAACTCCAGTTCTAGAGAATCTGCTGCCCTCTTTTGACCTTTTCAGGCATCTGCACACATCTACATATCCCCCTCACATACATATAATTACAAAAATATGATTTATTTATGTCTATATATCTGTGAGTGTATGCACACACTTGTATGCACATGCATATTTGTGTGTCTGTACACAGAGGCCAGAAATAGGCACTCGGAATTCTCCTCCATCTCTGCCTTTTCCTTGGAGATAAGCGTCTCTTCCTGAACTCAAGTTTTCTCAGCTAGGCTGGAAGCCAGCAAGCCCCCGAGATCATCCTGTCTTCACTCCCTTCAGTGCTGGGGTTATGGGCAATTGTGGGACAGCTAAATAAAGACCAGAATGATGACTGGGCAAAGGATATTAAAAAAAAAAAAAATTCAGGCTAAGCTGGGTGGTAGAGGAGCACGTAACTGTAATCCTAGACCCTAGGAGGCCAAGACAGGAGAATTATGGGTGTGAGGCTGACTTGAACTACATAGTGAGGTACTGTCTCAAAAAGCCAAAATAAACAAACAACAATAAAATAAGAGATCAGGAGTGGTGGCACATGCCTTTAATTCCAGCATTCTGGAGGCAGAGGCAGGCAGGTATTAGTGAACTAAAGGCCAGCCTGATACTACATAGTGAACTTCAGGCCAGCCAGGGCTGCATAGTGAAACTCTGTCTCAAAAATAAAATAAAATAAAATAAAAATAAAAAAACATGAGCAAACAATATAGTGAGACTCTGTCTCAAAAGATAAAAAGAGGGGGTGTAGCTCAGTGGTGGAGTGCTTGCCTGACATGCACAAAGGCCCAAACATGGCTGCTCATACCTATAATTCCAGCGCTTGGAAGTCAGAGGCAGGAGGATTGCCAAAAGTTCAAGGTCAGTCTGGTCTACATGGAGAGTTCCAGAACAGTTCCTTACGCTGACTAGCTGCCCAAACGGTCCCAGGTGCTTCACAAACCTGTGTATAAGGCCTGGGGCTTTAGTAAGGTTTCTGCTCACATATCTGAGGTGCCTGTTTCCAGGAGGCGTTTCTAAGGGAAAGGGAAGTGAGAGTGTACAGGGCCCAGCTCGGGTATGTCTTTTGATTCAGGCCTCTCTCTCCACAGGCTGCAGAAAAGGGTCACAAGGACATTTGCTCCCTCCTGTTACAACACAGCCCAGCCCTGAAAGCTGTCCGGGATCGCAAAGCACGCCTAGCATGTGACCTGCTGCCCTGCAACAGTGGCCTGAGGGACCTGTTGGCCAGCTGAGGCTCCACTTCCTGTCTCTGGCTGCCCTTGAAGAGTACACAGACTGGCTCTCCACACCCTGCCTTGCTCAGCATCATGCTGCCGGATGGGACCAGGGCCAGAATGCCCAGAAAAGCCCCTGTCTGGCCAGTGTGGGAGCCAGAAGGGAGGCTTGAGAGGGCTGAAGACTATGAGCCTGGACAGGTGATCATATAAGTTAGTCCTTGTAGAAACAGCTATCCATTTGGAAGAAAATAAAGCTTATATCTTGACAACATCCCACAGACAAAGATAAATTTCAAGATACAGAGACCTAAATATAAAAATGCAAAACTTTGGGCTGGAGAGATGGCTCAGAGGTTAAGAGCACTGATTGCTCTTCCAGAGTCCTGAGTTCAATTCCCAGAAACCACATGGTGGCTCACAACCATCTGTAATGAGTTCTGGTGCCCTCTTCTGCTGGGCAGGGGTACATGCAGACAGAACACTGTATACATAACAAATAAATAAATAAACCTTAAAAAAATGCAAAATTTTGAAGTATTAGAAGAAGATATAGAGTGTCTAACAAAAGCTGTTTCCTAGCTGAATTAGCTTGGTGCAATGTTCTTTTTTAACCTGCTTGTTCCTCAGTCCCCCCTCCTCCACACACACACCTAGAATGATTAGACTAGGCCTGCCTTAGGGTTACTCTGGGTCTGAGGAAGTCCATGGAGGGCACTCTAGTGAGTGCACTACATTACAGGCAGCATGGGAGAGTACTCACTACCAGGCCTGGCCTGGCAGTGCAGGCCTGAAATACCAGCTGCTCAGGAGGCTGAGGCTACAGAGGAATTCATGGCCAGCCTGGGCAACAGAGACCCCGTCTCAATAGTCCAATGGTGGAGTGCTTGCCTGACATGCAAAAGCCATACGTTCAATCCCTAATACAATGGGGAGAAACAGTGCCCAGTTCCAAAGTCTAACTGATAGTGGCTTTTATTCCAGAATTTCAGTTCTAGAAGTCCGGTCTGTACAAAGTGTAACTGTGCCAGGTGTAGTTAAACATACACACCTTTAGTCATGGCGCCCAAGGCAGGAGGATCTCTTGGAGCTCCAGGTCAACCAGAGCTACAGAGACCTGGTCTCCAAAAACCATGTAATTATAACTGCTTTTTTGTTTGTTTTGCACTGCTTGCTAGTGAGACTGCACACCTGTCTTTGACCTTCTTATTTATGCCTATTTAAAATGTTTTTGTTCTTGCTACGTAGTCTAGGCTAGCCTCCAACTTGGAGCCATCCTCTGGCCTCAGCCTCCTGAGTGTTGGGATTATAGGTATGCGTCAGCACATCCAGCTTGTCATGTTTTTATTGATTCACAGGAACTTTGTGTTAGAATATTGAGCCTTTGCTTTGGGTATATGCATATATAGAGAGAAACATGTATAATATATACCTTATATATGTGTATTAAAATTTTCTTTTGTACTATCACTTGCCGTAAATTGGTTGGCTTCCGGTCATGGAAACTGCTACACATCATAGATGGCAATTTATGGTATTTAGCAATAGCTATTTAAGTGAGCAGAGCCAATAATTTTGACTTCTCTGTAGCAACCTAGGAAGATTCATCCTTGATAACAAAGGTGTCCATTTACAGACTCACTTACAAACTCTGCATTAGGGAACAAGGCCCTGCTCCCCAGCACTGAGAGAACAAGAGATGCATTGAAATATAGTGTCTATTTAAAAAGAGAGGGCTGGAGAGATGGCTCAGCGGTTAAGAGCACTGGCTGTTCTTCCCGAGGTCCTGAGTTCAATTCCCAGCAACCACATGGTGGCTCACAACCATCAGTAATGAGATCTAGCGCCCTCTTCTGGCCTACAGACAAGTGTGCAGGCAGAACATTGTATACATAATAAATAAATAAATCTTTTAAAAAAAATAAATAAAAATAAAAAGAGAGAGCCAGGCATGCAGGCATGGAGGCTAACGTGTAATCAGTGTCCTAGCACTCAGGAGCTTAGGCAGAATTATAAACTTGAGGCCAGCCTGAGCTACAGCGTGAGACTCTGTGTGTGTGTGTGTGTGTGTGTGTGTGTGTGTGTGACACAGAGATAGAGAAAGAGAAGGGAGAGAGTGCAAGAACTGACCTACTGAGAGAGAAGACACACACTGACCAGCTCCCTGGCAGGAAGGGGTCAGGTTTAGCACATCACTTGAACACTTGAACGTAGGTAGCAGTGTGGCAAGAGTGCCGGGTGGTGCCCACAGCGTGACACTCTTTAAATGGCACGTGCCGTGCAGACACCAGAGGAGAAGTTGAGAAGATAGGGTTTCCCCTGGGCCATTGAGGCTGGAATAATCAAATAGGTCTTCAGTTTTATTTTTAGAAATAAAGACTAGGCTGGGCGGCGGTGGTGCACACCTTTAATCCCAGCACTCGGGAGGCAGAGGCAGGCCTGGTCTACAGAGAGAGATCCAGGACAGGCACCAAAACTACACAGAGAAACCCTGTCTCGAAAAACCCAAAAGAAAGAAAAGAAAAGGAAGGAAGGAAGGAAGGAAGAAGGAAGGAAGGAAGGAAGGAAAGAAAAGAAAGAGAAAGAAAGAAAGAAAGAAAGAAAGAAAGAAA
>CABHPP010074482.1:0-18585 GCA_902168425.1 Peromyscus attwateri | reverse complement strand
CAGAAAGAAAGAAAGAAAGAAAGAAAGAAAGAAAGAAAGAAAAGAAAGAAAGAAAGAAAGAAAGAAAGAAAGAAAGAAAGAAAAGAAAGAAGAGAAAGAAAGAAAGAAAGACTAAGTATTATGTTTAACTTGGAGGTAATACCAGTTACCTTTGTGTGGCATAAACTAGCATTTAAAAAAAATTATTATTTTTTTTGTTTGTTTGGATACAGGGTTTCACAGTAGCCCAGATGAACTTTAAACCCAAGGTCCTTTTTCTTCCCCCGTCTGAGTACTAGGAGTTTTCTTTGTTTGTGACAGGGTCTCTCTATGTAGTCCTGGCTTCCTGGAACTATGTAGACCAGGTTGGTCTTGAACACACAGAGATCCTCCTGTCTCTGCCTCTCAAGTGCTGGGATCAAAGGTGTGCGCCACCACACCCACCTGAGTACTAGAATAACAATCATGTCCGACCATGCCCAGCTTCATCAAATGCAGGACAGGAGAGAGCAGGGCTAGTCTGACTTTGTCAGCCGCCTTTCTCACAGAGAAACTGCTTCCCTCCTCGTTACCAAGGAGGGTGTTTCAAAGAAAGCATCCTAATGCAGAAGACCCGGGCTTCTTTAAAAAGCTGTGTTTCCTTAAATTCTCAGAAAACTCTGCATGTCCGTGAGGTCAGCGTGGACAACAGCGCTCTGGTAACCCTCTGTGGTCGCTGGTCCCCTTTCAGCCACATTTCCCCTTGTGCTTATTTGGTTCCCCTGCTCATGTTGCTTTCATGCTGGAGTCTTGTTTACTGGGTATCTGGTTTCCTTTCAAAGGTCAAGTTGGAATTTAGGGCACAGCAGAGGGAAAGGCATTCCTGGCTTCTGAAGAATTAGGAATTTGATTTTGTTGGCGAAAGACAGCCTGTTTCGTGGCTGGCTGTCATGATTATTGCTACAGACCAGGACCCGGAGCGGGTCTCAGTCCCCTTGCCCTGTTGAAGGACATGCTTCGTGCCCAGAGAGTTATCTGGTGTGGACCCTATGAGGGCTGTCGGCGGCCTGCTGAGGGACAAATCTGGGAGGGAAGGGCAGCCTTGAAACTAGCCAGTTGGGAAATCTTATGAAGCCTAGTTTCATCATGTAGGAGAATTCCCAAGGCGTTAGGTCAGCCTCTTCCGTTGTCCCTCCTGAGGTCCTCTGTAGGACGCCTGCCTTGTGCCGCGGTGACTACGCTGCTAGTCTTTGCAATATCGCAGGCAGCCAGATCTCCATCTTAAGTCTGGATTCCACCAGTGGGCTCTGAACTCCCAAGAGTAAGAAATGTTTCCCTTGGGTCTGGCCCAAGCACCCCGGCCCATGTGTTGGTAAAATGAGTCCCTGCTAGATGTGGGATGTGGCAGGTGCAGGGTGGTGGGTGTCTGAGGAGGCTGCAGACTCAGCTCCAGACAGCTTTTCTTCCTGCCCTCAGTGGGCCACATTCCCAGACCTGTATTTTGGTTAGTGTGACAGGGCCCCAGAGTCATCTGGCCTGGGCACAAACTCTGTCCTTCCCCACCCCCAAGAGAGAGCTCTCCCATAAAAGGGCTGAGCGCTCTGCAAGCTTCGCTGGGCGTGTGGAGAGCAAGGGGGGGACCATGGACTTCATCAGCATTCAGCAGTTGGTAAGGATGCGAGGCAGGTGACGGGCGAGGACTCAACACAAGGGGCAGGTACCCGGACTTTATGGCCAGAGGAATGAAGTCTGGCTGAGAGCAGACAGCGGCTTTCTGGGGATCGGAGGGTCAGATTGAGGGGCAAGACAGCATGGTTCTTTCCTGCCCCGTCCTCATGTTAGGGGGTGTCAAGAGAAGGAAGATAATTGGGGATGAAGCTGGGTGATAGTAGATGGGAAAATCCTTGAGTTATTGAGTCTTTGTTTTTGGTGAGTGTGGTACTGGGGATCCATCTTGGGGCTTCATTCATGCTAGGTTAGCACTCTCCCACAGAGCTGCACCCCCAAGCTTGCAGGTGTGCCTGTCTGGATGGTGGGAAAGAAAGTGGAGAGTTATCTGGAAGCCATGGGCAGAGCTGTATAGTTCCTTTAAGGTCAAGCACAGGACAGTCTGGTTGGAACTTCTGGAGGGCCTGGCCACTTTAGGGGTGGTGTTCTTGGGTTCCCCAAGCAGTAAGAGAAACAGAGTGAAGCCGGTGCAGCTATGTGGTATCAATTTGGGTGACATGGGGCATGGAGGGTATGAGGCACATATGTCTCACTGTGGTGTGGTGGCCCCAGCTAGCTCCGGGGAGGTGGATGACAAAGCCCAGACCAGGAACTATTAGGTTGTTGAAGCTGCTGACTTAGAGGGAAGACCTGGCCATTTGGCCAGAAGCTTCAGACTTCTGTTCCTCTCTCCCAGCATTCTCTCCCACACTCTGCACCTTCCTTGGTGCGCTCCAGCTTCCTGGGTGGCTGTTAAGGAACTGGGTGGGTATCAGCTGTGACCTGCTATAGGGATGGTTTGAGCTCATTTTACAGAGGCAGAAACATAGTTTCTCTAAGACCCAAGGGCTGAAAGCAGGGATTTGGAATTCGGCCCAGAAGCTTCTCTTTTCGAAGCTTGGGTCAGACGGCAGTGTGGCATGATGTCATAGGAATCCAGGGAAAGAAGCCCAGGATGGAAGCTAAGGTGTCATCTGCCTGAGTTCCCAGGCATGAACCCAGTGGTATAGACAAACACCACCCTCCCTCAACTCTGTGATCTGCTGATAGCTGATAGGTGGTCATTCCCCTGGGCCTTGGCCATTGCCACTGCAGATGGGGTGTGTGTGTGTGTGTGTGTGTGTGTGTGTGTGTGTGCACGTGCGCGTGCGCACATGCATTGTAGCCCACCAGGAAATATTCAGCAGGATGAGTCATGCTGACACCCAGGTTCACAACTGATCTTGGCACATCAGATCTCAGCCACACAACTGATTCCCAAGCATCCCTCCAACTGTCCCATTCCTTAATATACTCTACCTGTCCTGCAGGTAAGTGGAGAAAGAGCTAATAGGAAAGTGTTGGAGTTTGGACATGGAGTTCCTGATCCTGGAGGCTGGCCTAGTGACTGTAGGCTGGGACCCCAAGAGGCCGTGGCCCGGGAGAAATTGAAGTTGGAGGAAGAGAAGAAGAAGAAAGTAAGTGTCTTGGAAAGGGGTTGGGCACTGTGGGTATCTATGAGTAGTAACTAGAGCCCATGGCCACTGTTACCCCCAGTGGCTGCGTGCTTCTTCAAGGCAGTATTAGTCTAGCCAGGAGCCTGCCCTGAGACCCTTCCTGGTGACTGATGTCTGGCTTGGGCATGTCTTCTGCCCTAGCTGGAAAGATTTAACAGCTCCAGACTGACTCTGGACAACATGAGAGACTTGGAAAACTTGATTCAAAGACGAAGAAAAAAGCGTCTGAGACACAAAGTCCCCCCCAGGGAAGCTGAGCCCGTGGTTGAGGTGAGTGAGAGGTTAAGTCTGGTGTTCCAGAGGCACGGATGGCCTCCAGTCTTGGGGGCCTGGGAAGAATGGAGCTAGGGGCCGTATCTGCTTAGGCAGTGCATGGGAGCTGCATGGAAGGCATCCCAGAGCCTTCTGTTCCTTCCATAGGGCAATGTACTAGCTGCTTAGCTTCTTATGACCAAACACCTGGCAACCTAAGGGTTATTTGGAAAATGAGAGGAGAGAGGGAGAGGGAGGAGATGCTTTGTGTACCAGTGTTTGCCTGTACGTATGTATGTGCACCATGTACATGCCTGGTGGTCAGAGGTCAGAAGAGAGCATCATATACCCTGTACAAATAGTTTTGAAGCAACAGGTAGGTGCTAGGGACCGAACCTGGATCTTCTGCAAGAGCAACAAGCGCTCTTAACTGCCAAGCCACCCCACACCCAACCCCAGCCCCAATGCTCACTTCCTTGAGCTTGCTCTCTCCTTTTTCTTCAGCCTAGGACCGCGGCCCATCACATGGTTTCACCCACATTTACAGTGGTTCCTATTAGCTAGCCTTATCTAGATAATCTCTCACTGATGTGCCCCAAGGGCTTGTGAAATTAACCAATGTCACAGGCAGCTAGCTGTAACTAAGTGCTGGCCACGGAGGACTCAGCCACACCAACAGGTCATTCCAGTTTGTTCAGAAGCTAGATGTGCTGTTCTGTCCTTGAGCGTCCACTCCCCTGCTCAGCTTCTTGGGGCTGCTGGAACTAGTGCCCGCTGGTCTGTAGACACATGACCCATCTCTACCTTTTACTCACGTTCTGTGTGCCTGCCTGTATCCAAAGTCCTTGACATAAGGGCATCAGTCATACAGGAAGGGGTCTACCCTACTCTAACATAATTACAAATGCAATGACCTTATTTCCAGAACGGTCATATTCTGAGATACTACGATTAAGATTCAGCATATGAACTAGAGTATGGGAACAATTAGTGCATAACACACACTTCCCGTTCATTATCTCCTGAGAATGAGATTGAAAAACAACTATAGGGCTGGAGAGGTGGCTCAGAGGTTAAGAGCACTGGCTGGTCTTCCAGAGGTCCTGAGTTCAATTCCCAGCAACCACATGGTGGCTCCCAACCATCTGTAATGAGATCTGGTGCCCTCTTCTGGCATACAGGCATACATGCAGGCAGAATACTGTATACATAATAAATAAATCTTAAAAAAAAAAAAAAAAAAGAAAAGAAAAACAAAAACAACTATAATCGAACAGGCCAAGTGTGCTGGACCAGACTGGTGAAGCGGCAGTGACGGGTACCCACGGACTCGGGGACTGACTTAGTTCTGTCCCGTTCTGCTCACCCAGCTGCAGCCCCAGGTCCCACTGGAGCCTGTGGACCTGGAAATGTTCCTGAAGGCAGCTGCGGAGAACCAGGAGGCCCTGATTGACAAGTACCTGACAGACGGAGGGGACCCTAATGCCCATGACAAGGTAGGGAGGGTTGGCGAATGCACTTATAACACCTGTTATATGTCATCTTGGACACTCTAGTCCTCACCTGGGACACTGGGTAACTCTGGTGACCTGTTCTAGGAACAGAAGGGATGGGGTGGGTGGCTCTAGGGAGGAGCTCTGCTCTCTTGGCCTAATTTTGTCTCTGCTCCCAGCTCCACCGCACAGCCTTGCACTGGGCCTGTCTGAAGGGCCACGGACAGCTGGTGAACAAGCTGCTGGCGGCAGGAGCTGCTATAGAAGCTCGGGACTTGGTGAGGAGCAAGGCCCGCCCTCACAGGGGCTGTGGTGGTTCATCTAGTCGGGCCTTTCGACCCCGTGGGTCAGAGCACCTTGATGCTTTGTGTTGCAGCTGGACAGGACACCTGTGTTCTGGGCCTGCCGCGGAGGACACCTGGACATCCTCAAACTGCTGCTTAACCAGGGAGCTCAGGTCAATGCACAGGACAAGGTAAAGGAACTGGTGCCTGCTTTGGGTGGTAACCTGTTAGGGGCGCACGTAGCATAGAGAACAGACGTTCACCTTATAAGAAGGCATAGCTCAGCTGGGCATGGTGGTGTTCGAGGCCAGCCTTATCTACTGATGAGTTCCAGGACGGCAAGGATATACAGAGAAACCGTTTCAAAAAAAAAAAAGCCGGGCGGTGGTGGCGCATGCCTTTAATCCCAGCACTCGGGAGGCAGAGGCAGGCGGATCTCTGTGAGTTCGAGGCCAGTCTGGGCTACCAAGTGAGCTCCAGGAAAGGTGCAAAGCTACACAGAGAAACCCTGTCTCGAAAAACCAAAAAAAAAAAAAAAAAAAAAAAAAGAGGCACAGCCCTCTAGGGTTGGGTGGCATGGCCACCCAGATCCAGCACTGCACCTCACTTCTCCCTAGATCTGGAGCACCCCTCTCCATGTAGCAGTGCGCACGGGCCACTCTGACTGCCTGGAGCATCTCATTGAGTGTGGCGCCCACATCAATGCGCAGGATAAGGTGGGTGCTGGTGACTGAGCAGCCTGAAGCAGATTGGAGGCCATCTGTGTGTCAGCAGCGCCTTCCTGTACTGGGCCTGTGGCAGTGACCGACTGGTCTCTCTCTCCACAGGAAGGGGACACAGCACTCCACGAGGCTGTGCGCTACGGGCACCACAAAGCTACGAAGC
Organism: Peromyscus attwateri; assembly: GCA_902168425.1. Classification (NCBI taxonomy): domain Eukaryota; kingdom Metazoa; phylum Chordata; class Mammalia; order Rodentia; family Cricetidae; genus Peromyscus; species Peromyscus attwateri. The sequence goes on along the minus strand of CABHPP010074482.1, from coordinate 12,510 downwards.
TGCTGCTGCTCTATGGAGCCAAGCTGGGCATGAAGAATGTGGTGAGTGCCAGCCAGGCCACGTCGGATACCTGTGCCGAGGTCAGGAGAATACCTAGGAGAGAAAGACTGACTCAGTATCCTTGTTCACAGGCCTCTCTGACACCAGTGCAGCTGGCCCGAGACTGGCAGCGGGGTATCCGGGAAGCACTACAGGCCCATGTGGGGCACCCCCGGACCCGGTGCTGATGACTAAAACCTGTGGGTCACTCACAGCCGCCATTCCACACCCACCCTCCCACTCATCCACCTCTGAGTGGTTCTCTGCCCCAGCCCCAATTTTTCTCTGGCTTTGTCCTTGGGCCAGAAGCAGCAGGTAGAGCAGGTCCCCTGGGCTTCAGTGAGGGAGACTGTGTTCCCTGCCAGGGCTGGAGCCGAGGACCATAGGATAGCAAGAAGCAAAGTGGGTCCAGACCAGGGCCACGGCCAGAGCAGGATGTGAACAGACCAGCACTACCCACGGCCGGGTCTAGGCCTGTCTACCAATCCTTCGATTAGGAGACTGGCCTTGGCCTGTTCTGTAAGTAGAGACTCAGATGTGACCAGCAGCTGCATCCAGGGTATTAAGAGAAGAAACAGGCTACCTAAGTGCCAGGCATTGGGGCAACTCGCTGCTGTCCTTTGGGTGGAGTTTCTCCAGGGACTCCATTCCTTTCAGTAGCAACCCTGAGTGTGTCTGGAGTAGTTCTAGCCATCTCTCGTCTCCAGAACTGGAGGGGGGGTTCTGGCAGGCTGAGGGGCATGTCAACATGATTGAGGCCCCACAGAAGTCAGTACCTACCAGGTTGCCCCAGAAGCTGGAGACCGATGAGCTGGAACTAGTGTGTACTCTGGGGAAGTCCCACCTAAAGGCGTCAGGCAACCCTGCCTGTCTTATGTGAGGGTAGAGTGTCAGGTGCTGGGGATTGCTTGTGGCCCACTCAACTTTTGGGGCGGCGGCCCGCAACCCTAGCTTACCCTAAGGCTCTAATGCCCCCTGGTACTGGAGAAAGCGCCTGGACTAGGCTCTGCGTGCCCTGCACTCTGAGTTCAGCACCTTGCTATGGGATGCAGCAACAGCAGTAGACACACCTCTCCAGGCCCCTGTGCCAACTGGTGGTGTGATGAGACCTTCACACAGGCACACGCTCCCTCCCTTCCAGCTTCTTCTCCAGCTTCACTGGTGTAGACCTGGACTACTGGCAAGGCTGGCTCCTTAGATGCCAGGAAGTTGATGATAAAACGCTGGGCCCTCCACTGAGGCCACAGGCTGAACAAAGGGTTAAAAGGTGAAGGCTTTGCCTCCCTCAGATAGCCCTGAGCTGACATCCATTTAGCAACAGTTATTTTTAGTCTGATTTTGGCAGCCTCTCTGGCCCTTGTTACTATGTGAAAATCCTGACCAGTGCTCCCTCCTAGGGGCATGAACCTTTTTATGGGCAGGCCCTACCCTGCCCTGACAGCCGGCGTGCACCTAGACAAATGGTGCCATGAGCAAGACAGACATTCAAGACTACCCAATATGACGACTCCTCAGGACCGAGGACACTTAATGGACACACAGCCACCTTTTTATACACACAGATCACTGTTTTCTCATTAAACTGATTATCCACCACAGCCTTGTTGTCTTATGGGGACTGGGAGGAGGCCTTGTCATCCTCAACTGCAAAGACCAAGTCCATCACTCCTGCCGGCCAACAGCATGACATGTCAACAAGCACTACGCATGTCTTATATATATATGTGGGGGCGGGGTGGTCCTGGCCCATGGCTCCCGTGTTCAGGACCTCTGCTCATTGATAGACAAGTTCAGAAAAGGACAGTTTTCAACTTCAGCTGTTAAGAATCACCAGGTTTTGTTTGTTTTTTGTTTTTATTTCGAGACAGGGTTTCTCTGTGTAGCTTTGGTGCCTGTCCTGGATATCACTCTGTAGACCAGGCTGGCCTCGAACTCAGAGATACACCTGATTAATGCTGGGATTAAAGGCGTGCGCCGCCGCCGCCGCCGCCGCCGCCGCCGCCGCCGCCGCCGCCACCACCACCACCGGTTCACCAGTTTTTTTTTTTAAAGTCCTGATGTCTACTGGGTATGGTGGCACACACCCATCTCTGAGTTCAAGGCCAGCCTGATCAACATATTGAGTTCCAGGCCAGCCAGGGCTACACAGTGAAACCTTTTCTCCAAAGTCCTAATGTCTAATGTTACTAGGTCAGAAGCTCTGAAGGTAGGATCCAAGAATTAGTTGAAGACATGGTTATCTATGCATACAAGCAAATTGTAAGGAATTCTAGGTGGGTGGTAGGTGATAAATACCTATCCTTAATATTAATAGTCCAAGACCTCAGGATACAATATAAATGAAAATCTATTTATCCCTAATACCAGTGATTATGGATACAAAAAATACAGTACTATTACAACTGTTTAAGTTTTTTTTTTTTTTTTTTGGTTTTTCAAGACAGGGTTTCTCTGTGTAGCTTTGTGCCTTTCCTGGAGCTCACTTGGTAGCCCAGGCTGGCATCGAACTCACAGAGATCCGCCTGCCTCTGCCTCCCAAGTGCTGGGATTAGAGGCGTGCGCCACCAACGCCCGGCTACAACTGTTTAAGTTTAAACCTAAAAAAAAAAAATTATACAATGCAGAAGTATATAAATGAAAATGTTTACATAGACATAATATGCTCATGGACTGGAAGGCACATGTAAAGATGTCAGCTCTTCCTAAGCTAACTACAGGCTTAACACAGTTCCTACCAAAATCCAAGCAAGATGTAGAGAAGATCATCTAAACTGTGTAAGCAACTGTATGCCCTGAACAACTGGAGCCACACACGGTAGGCCCTGCCGGTAATCCCAGCACCTGGGAGGCCTCAGGAGGACTGCTCTGCATTGCAGGTTAGGCTGAACACAGTGCGAGACAGTGTTGTAGCACAGGCTGTATAGAGATTACACATGGAAAAACACCCACATTTTGAGAAATAACAGAAGGCAAGCACGATGTCCCAGGCTTGTAAAGCCAGCACTTGGTAGGCTGAGGGAGGGGGACTGTGAGGTCAGTTTGGCCCACTGACTGAGACTCCCCCCCCTCCTTTTTTTTTTTTTTTTTGGAAGTAGTTTTTGTTCTGGAACTCACTGTAGACCAGGCTGGCCTTGAAGTCAAAGATCCACCTGCCTCTGAATGCTAGGATTAAAGGCGTGTGCCACCACACCCAGCCTGGGACTCTAAGAGAAAATTAAGGGGTGGGGGCAGGAAAAGTGGGTTCAACTTCAGCGATCCAGAGTGTAGTGGATAGATACAGACTAATGTGACGTAGTAGACAACCCGGAAATAGTCCCCCCCCCAACCAATACACCCGACAGGGAGAGATGCCTCGTCAACAAATGGACAGACATCCTTAGGTTAAACATGGAAGGAAGGAGGGGAAAAGCCAGAGAAAGCGGGTTTTGAGTTTGAGGCCAGCCTGAACCTGGGCCTACAAAACCACAAAAACCAGCTGTGGGGGCTGGAGAGAAGGCTGGGCAGTGACGGACCTGAGTTCGATTCTCAGCACCCACATGGTGAATCACAACCATAACTCCAGTTCCAGGGAGGAGCCAATGCCTTGTGGCTTCTGCATGCACTAAGCATGTATGTGATGTACAGACATACATGCAGACAAAACACTCACATGCATAAATTTAAAAAAAAGCTGTGATGCAAGCCTTATTTATAGAAATGTTAATTCAAAATGGAAAACAAGCTTACATGTAGAACAGAAACTCAAACTATTAGGGGAAAAGTTAGACAACTTCTGAGATCTAGAACAGTCAGATATACTAGAAGCACACAACAAAGTTTGGTAAAACGACTTTAATCACAATGAAAAACGTTTGTTCCCTGAGACCCTGCCGTAGAGCACAGCCTCAGTTAGTATTCTGTTACTGTGAGCACACGACTGAGTCGGGGAGCTCACAGGGGCCTGTGGGCGCTTGGTCCTTCCGGCCATGCACAGTCTAAGGAGGGAGCACATGCAGAGGCCTTCACCTCAAGGTCATCAGGGAGCAAAGGAGAGGAAGACGCCAAGGCCCCAACAACCCCTTTGAGAGCATGGCCCAATGACCGCAGGACTCACTTCAAGGGGCTTAAGTCTTTAGTACACAGGCCTTAGGGGCACATTTCAGAACTAGACTACAGCACTACAGACCAAAATTTCTGCAAACCCAAAATCCAACAAAGGATTTTAGAATCTGAATATATGAAGAGTTCTCAGACAAAAAAGGGAACAGGGGTGAGGGGTGGGGTGGCGGCAAACGAATGGGCGAAGAACACAGACTCGTCACCAAGGTGAAGACCTGAACAGAGTCTTCCTTATAGGGCTGGATTCTACCAGGAAAAACAGATGAGAACCACAGTGGTTCTGTTGGTCACCTGTCTAAACAGCTCAAGTAAAAACAATGACCGTTTGGAGGACTGAGAAATTGGATCATTCCTACACTTCATGTAGGAATTGAGGCGTGCACACAGCTACTCCAGAAGGCCTGGCAGGCTCTCTTTCAATGATAAACAACCTAGCAACTGTACTCCTGGCACTTCCCCCAGAGTCAACACCAGTATTCACACCGACATCTGCACATGAATGTTCATAGCAGCTTTATTTGGTAAAGGCCAAAAACTGGAAACAACCCAGATGTCCTTTGACAGGACAATGAATACACCATGGGATACCACTTGGCAAGAAAAGGGGACAAACTACTGGCACAATGACCTGGATCAGTCCCCAGAGAACTATGCTGAGTGAGGAGGTCAGTCCCTAACGGCCACACCCTGCACAACCCCTTACACGACATTCTTGAAATGACAAAACAAAGGAGATGAGGGACAGTCTAGTGGTCGCCAGGGCTTAGGGATGGGGCAGGTGGCTCTGAGTGCCAGTCCAGGGGGACCCTGGTAGTGACAGGACAGTGGGTTAGACTTGGGTAGCAGTTACTCAGGTCTACCCAGGTGCCTGGTCCCACCTGCACCAGTCCAGGCTTTGAGACTACATTACAGTTTGTGAGACAGGACCATTGAGGGAAGCCAGATAAAGGATGCATGGACTCTGCAGCTTTCCAACTTTCTATGAATCTGCAATTACTATAAAATAAAAGTTAGGTAAAAAGGAAAACAATAGCTCTAAGTGCATTTTGGCATCCTGCCTTGGAATTCTGCAACAGAAAAGGACATTACTAGGGAAAAAAAAAAAAGTAACATCCAAACCAAGCCTCCAGTTAAATAGTACGACACCAATGTTAACATTTTAATTTGGATAACTGTAACAAGGTTATTTAACATGTTAACATCAGGGGATGTGGAGTAAAGGGCATATGGAACTCTTCTATGAATCCAAAACTGTTTCAAGACCCTAACCCTGGTGTTCAAGGTGACTAAATCAGAAGCCCCAGAAGGGCCCAGGTAGCCAAGGTTCTAATTTGCCAGGTGATTCTGCAGCCAAAATTCAGAATTCTTTTCTGGAGAGAGATGATTTTTAAAGTATTTGCTTCCAACCTGAGTTTGTTCTTAGCGCATATTCCTTGAGAATACTTTCTTGGCAAGCGTACCACTGTTCTCTTGGCCTGCAAGTCTCACTTACCAGGACCCACATTCTTTTGAGGAAGGTTCCAGAAATCCTCCCTTCCCACCCCAGTCTATGGTCCCAGAGCTGAAACTGTGGAAGGAAAATTTAGGTACACTGGAAGAGAAAACCTGTGCTTTCCCACCCTTGCAGCTCGAAAACAACGTCCCTGGAAACGGAAAAGAGCACACAATTTGAAATATTTCAGATACAAGAAAACCTTGACTTCTCAGCAGGTGACAAGGAGGTACCAGGTTTACAAACAATCCTCCCTGATTACTGTTCTCTACCCATTATAGCCACACATGTCCCCGGAGGCTTAAGACAAAAGTACAAGGCAGGTCCTCAACACTGACTTTTCAGCCATGCTGGGCAGGCTCCCTGTGTCACTGGGCCAGCCTGCTCACGACTTCAGGAGTCAAGAAGCTACCTCCCTCCACAGGAGGGAGCAGAACTAGGGCACAGACTTATTGGGGAATCGTGCTTTTAGATTTGGCACATGGAAAAAACTGGGGTACGTGAATCAAAATACGGCACTGTAAGGGAAATAAAAAGGTACAGGACCGGGCCATAGACTTGACTCTCCATCCAAAGCCAGCACTCTTGGTTTGCTCATAAAGTGAGGCCAACAATGGAGGGCTGGCCAATCAAAAGCAAAGCGAGACAGGCCAAGACCATGTAGAGGCACATGGCACCTGGCTCAGGGAGGTACAGACACTGTGCCGTTACAGTATCGGGGAGAAGCTAGGCCCTGGGGACGAGAGATGATGCTGTTCCTTTCATCCCCCTCCAGAAACAGGCTTCTTCTGGAGGACCGCCCTGCCAGTCCTATCTCCTAAGGGAAGGCAGGGCCAGCTGAAGGCTCTGGCATTCAGGAGGCCCAGGACCCACATCTTATAATGGCCATCTAAAACGTGGCCAGAATCGGTGGGGGACAGGCTGGCATGAAGCTCCTGCTTGGCTCTCCCCAGCTCCCCACACGCTTGTCCATTTCCAGCTCGGGGCCGCCTGGCAAGCAGTTACACTCCTGGGTTCTGCCCAGGGCTCTTCTCCACTGGGACGTCAGGTCTGCTGTTGTTGGACCCTAAGGAGAGGGAAAGAAAGAGAATGGCATTCACAGTAGTCAAGGGGCAGGCCCTAGCAAAAGCAAGTACTGAACCTTTAGGACAAAGAGACAGCCTGGACAGATGGGCCCTGGGACGTCTCAGGAACCATCAGAGCAGTCAAGAACATGGTCAAGAGAGAAACCCACTCCAAGGACTGATGCCACCCATGAGGGGCAAAGATGGGCTACTGACTTTTTTTGTCATTGGTTTGTGGGTCTGCCCCCTCCCCCACTTCTTTGGGGCAGCAGGGTTTGAGACAGGGTCTGATGCAGCCCAGGCTGACCTTGAATGTCAGCTCCTCCTACCTCTACCTCCCAAGAACTAGAATTACAGGCGTGTACCGCCACAGCTGGCTTTGAAACTTAACTGTCTTTATTTCGTTCTTCACAGTCAGTCAGCTCTTCTGACATTTACCTTGGTGTGCACGTATAAACGTGAGGGTATACGCGTGTCATGACGTGTATGGAGGTCAGAGGACAGCCTGTGAGAGACTCGGTTCTCACCTTCCACCACACAGGTTCTGGGGACTGAACGTGGGTCGCTGGCTTGACGGCAAGCACCTTTACCCACAAAGCCATACTGCCAGCCCCTATTTTGTTTTGAGACAAAGTCTTGCTGGCTGGCTTGGAATTCACCATGCAGTGTGGAGTGACCTCAAACTCGAGGCAGTTCTCCTGCCTCGTCCTCTGGAGTGCTGAGATTATAGGTGTGAGCCATGGTACCTAGGGGGTGCTATGTACTTCTGACTGCAGGGGCTCAGGCTGCTGCTATACTGGGCAAAAAGAAACTTCTGTCGATGATGAAGAGCCCCTGTGCTACAAGGAAGCTGCATGTTCCAGGACTAACCAGGTGTGCCATGACCCCTTGTCTTCTAGAAAAAGTAAGTACTAGAAAAAGAAAATACAGCACCCCTCCCAACTCCCCCACCAAGGGAAATGCACCCCAGCCTGGGGGAAGCGGTCTGTAGTGCCGGCCAACAGCTAAAGGATGGGAAAAGTAAATCAAAGAAAAAGGAAACAGATATTTACCTTGGTGTTTTCTTAAAACAAAAAATGCTCACTAGTCCACAGTCATTTATCAACTGCAGTTTCCAAATGTGCCAAAGAGGGAAAGGTCTACTGGGAAGGCTGAAGAGAGCAGAGAGAAGAGAGAAGAGGAACACGCTATTGAGTGGCAGTGGGCCTCAGCTCCTCAGCACCACGCGGAAGGCTGGGGAGGGCTCTGTGCTACACAGGTGACGCTGGGGACCACAGAGGGACGGCACCAATCACAGGGCTGCATGGGAGGAGTCCAGGATCAGACTTTCAGTAAAGGGCCAAGTCACCTGCTCTGTCCCCGTTGCCACTCAGAGCAGCCAGACAACCCGCAACAAAAGGGTGGACTCCAATAAAACCTCATTTATAAACTCTGGAACCTGGCCAAATCAGGTTCCCACACCATAGTTGGCTGATCCATGATGCAGGTTTGTTTGTTTTTCAAGACAGGGTTTCTCTGTGTAGTCCTGGCTGTCCTAGAACTTGCTACATAGACCAGGCTGGCCTTGAACTCAGAGATCCACCTGCCTCTGCCTCCCGAGTGCTGGGATAAAAGGTGTGCACTGCCACCACCCGACCCAATCCCTGACGTAGGCCATTTAAAATTTCTGTACATTCCAAACATTTCAACAAGAGCACTTTCCTGCCAGGGATTCAGCGCCCAAATCCCCAGGGACTAAGTCTTCCTGCACTCGTTTAAACAGTGGCCCACCGAAACCAGCATTGTGCAGTAACACTAAACTCTTCGGGGACAGGGAGACCCCAGAGTTAGGCAAACCTCACTGGGGCACACATCAGGTCACCTAGGTAAAAACTGGCAAACAGGGCAGATAAAGCATTGTAAGGAAGAAATGACCCACAAGCCACTGCGAATCACTCTTTTTATAGGGCAGCCCAGAGAGCGGGCCAAGTCAAGAGGATGAAAACTTCCCCAGCTTCTCCAGGGACTAGAGGTATAGCTCAAATGGAAGAATGCTTGCCTAGTGTGTGCAAGGCTGTAAGTTCAATACCCCCCTCCCCCAGCACTTGGAAAGAAAAGCAGGGAAAGGAAAGGAAAGAAAAGGAGGGAGCAAAGGTGTGTGTGGGGGGGGGCAGGAAGGGGAAGGAGGGGAAAATCCCTGACGGAAGACACACTCCAAGGAGAACTGCCATTCTCAGCTCACGTCTGTACCTTGAATACAGCCCCTGCAGTTTGAGTAATGGTTGGAGCTAGAAGACACTCATGTTTTAAAAACGAGTCTTAGTAAGGCTAATGTGGCCATATGAACTTCTGTTCTGGGGTATTCCACAAAAGGCCACTGTGAACACTGTCACCCCCATGTGAACACGGTGAAAAATGCCTTTCTGGAACTGACATTCCTACAAGGCATGCCTCAGCTGTCCCCTAGTAATGCCTGGAGCCAGAGCAGAGCCCACAGGAGCTGAGCCATCACCGTGGCTCAGGGTCAAGGGTTTCTGTCCTTTGTACTTTCTGTCACCTCTTGATTAAAAAAGCAACTTCTACTGTAAAAACATGTCTGTGATATCAAGTGTGGGTCTCAGTGACCACGGCCCTGAGTCCCCAGCAGGCTGTCTATCTACGGGACCTCAAACCCTATTTATTCCTCATCTACCGGACAAGCCCAGCGATTCCCACCTCTCAGGAGGGTGGGCAGCTTCGCCAGGGAAGACAGGGTCATCTCTAAGCATGCCTGCAGAGTACATGCCCAGGAGGAACTTGGCTCCCTGGGGCGGCCGAGTGGAGAAAGACAGCAGCCCGAAAGCCATCCAGAGCGCCTTCTGAAGCTCAGCTTGGCAAACCTGAGCCTTATCCAAGGACCAATCAACTCAAGAAACCACAGAAAAGCCCCCTGGCCTTCACCGCCCAAACCACAGACTCTGTGAGGCAGCCCAGAGCCTACCCATAACGCAGACTGCCCCCGACCCAAGTGTGTTCTGCTTCCAGTTCTGTAGAACCTCACCATCAACATGTGCTGGCCCAGGTCCACAGCAAGTGCTCCTCTGAGCCAGGGCCAAGGAAAAGCCAAATCTTGCTTCTTTAAGTGACCTAACCTTGATCTTAAGTGGCCTGAGAGTTTCTACACTGGACATCCCCCACTTATCGAGAACTGACTAAGCCATCTCTAAGAGGCCACGGAGAGAAAAGGCCGTCTGCTCTATTTTGAGTGCCAGCTGACCGTGTAATCCAAGCTACTGCAAACTGTACGAGGGAAAGGACAGGCAGAGAGACAGGAGGGTACAGACGGGGAGGAGAGGGCACATGCAGCGCAGTGGCAGGACTTCCTGTGACCCCCGGGCCCCAGCACTGCAGGATGTACCATGGGGGGGCTTACCTGCTGTCTCAGGGGACTTGTCACCAAGGAGCCTGGTCTGGCTGCCTGGGATGGCCTGGAGCTCAGCATTCTCTGGGGATGGAGGCAAGCTTTGGGCTCGGGAAGCCAGGAGTGCATTAAGGTACTGTAACCGTGTGATCTAGAGGATGAGAGAGCGGAGAAATTACCCAGCAGGTGCAATCGCGAGCTACGGACATCAGAGCTCCCACCTCTGACCTGCACTAGACAGGCAGGACTTTAAACTAGCCGAGGGCAGGAAGCCTTTGAGCCACATGGTTTTCTTTTATGGCCAAGTGATTTTAAGATCTACAACGGAGATCAGGCATAAAGCCTCCAGAGAGGTCCAGACTCCAACAGTCCAGGGAGAAGGGTAGGTCCCACCATTCAGGATGTGCATTCGCCCATCTTCACAGTGACCAGCTGGATTAGCCCCTCGGGAGCACAAAGCCAGTTAAAGCAGCACCAACGTGCAGCCCCAAGTCACCTTAATGAGCTGCAGGTCAGAAAGGGCCCTCACGGTGTAGTCAGGACAGTATGCAGAGGGGCGGGTACTCTCGGGTGGTTCAGGCTGCGGGTCATGGCGGATGAGCTGGCGTGAAGACACGGGAGACTGGTGAGCTATGAAGGAAATAATCAGAGATGGCGGAAGGCAGTGGGATGAGTGCACAGCCTCTAGTGCCTGCCCTTGAAGTCCCCTTGGAGAGGGAGGGGTGGGTGGGAACATGGAAGACCACGAGGACGAAGCCACCCTGGAATGTTGGTGGGGATCCAGTGGCTACCAAGATTAAACAAGGCAGAAGTGCTGCTCCGCCCTCTACATTGCCTAGACAGGAAGCCCCTCGTGGGACAGAGACACAGGCTCCAGGGAAGCCAGTGTCCTGGGCACTTAGACCTTCCGCCGCATCCAGAGCATCAGGGGCAGCTCTGCCAACCATGACCACAACCCCCAAAGGGGCCCTGGCTTACCTGAAGACGGAGCTGCCAGGGCGGACACTCCATAGTATGTGAAGGCCCCATTCTCGAACCTCAGGCCCTCTTTTCCAATCTCCACCTCGACCCTGCCCTGGGGAGGAGGACAGAAGCGGATAAGTCATCTCTCCCGTCACGAGAGAACAGGAGGAACCTCAGCCCCAGGTGTTCATTGAGGGTGGCTGTCTGGATAGCTCTCTCTCCAGGTCTGAGGACGTGGGCGGCTTCAGGTCTGGGAAACCGTGGTTACCTGCAGGATGAGAATGAAGTAGTCCACCGGCTGGCTGCGCTGGTACAAGTAATGGTGTGTGGCCAGGCGGTTGTTCTCATCAAACTTCACCTCCTGGTTGACACTGGGATGCTTCAGCAGATACAGCAAGACTTTCTCGGAGATTCGCAATGGGCTGAACACATCCACCTCTGCCCCACGGTGGGAGAAAGGGACAGTGTCCACTGGGGCCCAAGTAGCCTGTCATCACACCTGCCTCCTGCTGCCTCCTGGGCTCTCCCAGTGGTCCCTGGGCTGCGGCAATCCACACAAGAGAGCCAAGCAGGGCATACCACACAGGGCCAGATGAAGTGCCCAGAACACGTCTTATCAGGAGACACCCACTAGCTCTGCAGAGGGAAGCAGATGCTCTTCGGGAGCCTCCGGCTCACTAGGAGCCAAGCCGGCGTCTGGCCTGGGTGGTTTCTTGACCCTCTGGGTGGTGAGACCAGGGGCAAGGACCACCCTTCACCCTCACCTCGGGAAAGGAAGCGCTGGGTGGCCAGGAGCAGCTGAGGCGAGATTTTTACTTTATATTCATCATCAGACACCTTGAATAAGGAGAATTCCTCCTTCCGCTTGAGAGGGGTGCTCAGGGCAACAGTCTTTTTCCTCACCCTGGTGTCTGTAGAGGCAGTGAAAAGACGGCTTGGGTGGGTATCAGCACCCAATTAGGACCACACACAGAGCAAACGGCCCGTCACCCACTCCTTCCTCCCAAGGTCCGGGGATTCTAGGGGATCCCCAAGGAAGCGTCCTCGGCACTGCTCCCTGCCAGACACTCAGCTGCCACGCCCACCACACGATAACCCCAGTGCCTAGGACAGAGGAGGCAACAGCCCACGTGCATTTCCAGCCATGCCCAGAGGAAGTCTGGCTCTCCTGCAGAAGAGAACGCCGCTGGGGAGATCCTTCAGGTACAAGCGCTTGAAGATCGCCCACGGCAGATGGCAGCAGCTACCCTGGTGACCCTCCCTCCACTGGCTCAGGGACAGAAGCGGAGACACAGACACGGCAGTGCGGGGTCCCAAGAAGCCACGTGAGGCCCCAGCTATCAAGTATGGGCTCTGTGTCTGCCCCACAGAGTTGGCCACCAAAGGAAGAGAAAGACACAATCAAAGGTCCCACGACTGTCTGCTGTAGAAGACCTGCTCAGTAGCTGGTCAAGAATGGTTTGGGTTTTTTTTTT
>CABHPP010074478.1:0-20372 GCA_902168425.1 Peromyscus attwateri | reverse complement strand
CATGTGCACACATGCACACTCACATACCTGCACACACACACACACACACACACACACACACACAAGCTCATTGCTGTGAGTTCTCATGCTTGTGACAACTGAGATGTGTGAAGGTGGACAATCCGTCACACAGCACACAGGGAGCAGACAAGACGACCATTTCTCAAGGTGGTCATTCTTTCCTAGAAGAACCTCAGGTATCTTCGCAGAACTCTTTTCTCCATTTCCCAGTTATTTCTGTTACTACTAAAATGTCAAAATTTCTTCAAGTATGCTTTTCCAGTCCACACAGTCAGTTTTCTAACAGAAGCCAACCTCCTCACAACAGAGATAGGCCCAAAGGAAGAAAAAAAAAATGTAAACAAAAGAAACATTTAAGACAAGACCCCAAGGCATTTCCAGTAACTTCTACTGATAACTGCTAAGTAGAACACTGGGTGACAGAAAAAGAACTGCAGTTAAGTTGTCGGAACAGGGTTCAAGCCCTGAGCTTGACTCTCACGGTTTCCCAGCGTTTGGCAAGCATGCAGGATATTTGAATCTCACCTTTTTGTAGAATGCAACCTATGAGCGATCGCACCGAGTACACCACACATGTCAATAAACAGAACGGATACTCGCAAAAGGGCCAGGCCTCTTCTTTCCACTTGGTCTGTATGAGGCAGTTGAGTGGGTCTGCACTTCCTCCATGGACCCCCATTTTCCTTCCTTCCCTGGAAGAGTCTCCACACCTTCCCTGCTGGGTCAACATTCCCCTCTGCCCAGAAGCCACCACAGATGGGAGTCCCCAGAAGACTGTGGACTTTCCCTCTGGGTTTCCTTCTCCTTCCTCTGTCTACACGTGGTCTGACCCAGATCCTGCCCCCTTGGGAGAGTGTATGCCCAGGCTTCCCTCAAGCCAGGCCCCCCTCCCTCACTGCTGTGGGTGCACAGCAATATGCCCTGCACACAACAGGCACCCACCAAAAATGTCCTCAGTGCTTTCTGCATGCCAGGAGGGGTTCCGCTACAGCCTTGCCCACCTGCAGTTCATTTGCGTGGTCCAGGGGCACAGGAGTCTCCTGGTGAAGGGCAATCACAATATACTCAGGTCCTTTCTGGAATTTTCTTTCTAAGAATCACTTTACGACCTCCCCCACCCCAAATTCCCCTCTGTTCCCCAAGTCAGGCTGTTTTAGAATAACATTTACAGGATTCATGTCAGATCAAAATTTACACAATTTCAAGGCAATATTCCGGGGCTTTCCAGTTCGTACAAGGATCTGAAACCTAACCATCTGCGTAGGAATACACAGTGCTAGAAGGACAAAGCATTCCTGGGGAAGGAGACCCCAAGCTCAGAGAGCTCCAGACCGGAACAGAGGAATGGGACCACCGAGCCACACACCCCCGTCACTCTCACCTCTTCTCATGGTGTCAGGTCCCTTCTCGGGGTCCTTGGAGTCCTTCTATTGCCTCTCTTCCTCTACCACAAAACTAGAGGGACCCGTGAAACCTCGCTAGGTTGGAGGCTCCGCGCTCAGAGTTAACAGGGTGAAGGTGTGGGCGGTGCTTAGAACACTGCCTGACCCTTGCTGGGCTCTGGAGAAACTCCATGCCATTGCCACTACTTAAAATTAAGTTAGAAATTTTGCCCCTCTGTAGAAACTATGAGGTTTGAGGTTCTTATTCCTCGGTCATCTGAGATCAGGCAACGTCAATGACACAGATTAAGTTGGTGGCTTTTCATTACTCAGCTTCGAGTCAGATGTGACTTAAGCCAAGAAGTCGGCAAACAGGTCACACGTAGCACAGGACAGTGCTGGGGAGCAGAGGTAAAGGTGGATTAAGCTCCCCAAGTGTTCACTCCAGGCAGGGCAGCATGAGCCGCAGCACAGTCAGATAGGCCCGGCACGCAGCTAAAGCTCGATGAACATTCAAGGTGAGCTGCGTGTGGCCGTACATGACATGCCTGTGGTCCCAGAACTCGGCAGGCTGAGATACGAAGACTGTGACTTCAAGTCCGCACTGGGATGCACGGTAAAGATGCTGCCCTGCCCCCACCCCAGGGAAAACAACAACCACTTCCCCAATCGTGCTAAATGTAGAAGCAAAACACCCAGCTGCTTACGCTGACAGTGCCCTTACCTTAAAATGCCACTTAATATTACCACAAAAAAACACCACCAGGTAGAAAAGGAAAGGAACTACTAGTGGGAAAATGTGACAAAATGGCACAGGTAAATCTTTTTTATAATGTATTTTATTTAATGTCTGCATACATATACACATACACATACATACACATATACATACACATACATACATATATACACATATACATATACATACACATACATATACATACACATATACATATACATATACATACACATACAAACACATACACATGCATATACACACACATATACATATGTGCACATGAAGCCAGAAGGGAGCAACTGATCCTCAGAAGCAGGAGTTACAGGTGGATGTGAGCTAGGAACAGAACCCAGGCCCTTTGGAAGAAGAGCAGGTGCTCCCAATTACTCAGACATTTCTCCAGGCCAAGAGTAAACCTTTTAACATCCATAATTAACTTCAATCTGAATGGATTAAAATTTCCAATCAGAAGGTAGAGAAAGACCTAGTAGGTAAAAATAGGAAATGTGCTGCTCCCCCAAGAGACAGGCATAGGCTAAAAGTGAAAGGTCAAAGGTATTCCTTGTGAGTGGGGACTGAAAGAGACTTTCACTGTGAGAGAGAAGGCAGAAAGAGTGTGAGAACCAGAGGGGATGGAGGACACCAGGAGAGCAAGGTCCTCTAAATCAACTGAGCAAAGCTCATACGAACTCACAGAGACTAAGCAGGTAGCACACAGGGCTGACACGGGCCCACACCAGGGCCAAAAAAAAAAAAAAAAAAAAAAAAAAGAATTGGTGACAGTACTTCCAAAACTGTCCAAACACTGAAGAGGGTGGAAGATTTTCAAACTCATGTTATGAGATTGGCCTGCCAAGATCCTACAAGGGCACTATAAGAAAATAAAATTACCGGAGCTCACTGTCCATCGGCCTGGGGACGAGTGCTGCCCTCAGCCTCCACCAAAGAAACCTCTTCGCAGTGAAGGGTGGTTAACGCTGAGACTCAAGGCCTGTCAGAGCCCTGAGAAAAGTAACTGTGGAGTGTTCAGCCTTAAATGAGACACCCGAGATCACGCCTTCCACGGCTCAGGGAACATGGGAAAGGGGGTTAGAAAGGATGTAGGAACTGGATGATGGGGAGGAGGGCTGTGAAAAGCCCCCTTGCATGGCACTCAGAACTCAGGCAACTGCCTCCATAGGGTCTGCCCAAGATGGGACCTTAAACATTCGGTCATAGATGGGAAGAAGCCCATGGGTCACCTTCCATAAGGCCAGAAGAGGGCTGTTCAAAGAGAGGAAGCCATTGTTTTTAGTGATGTTGTCACAGCTGGGTTACTCAAAGTCCAGTGACTAGCTTCACAACTATGGGGTGGCCCCGGTTAAACCCAGTGGCTCACATAGTAACACACAGACAGGGCATGAATGTGGGACTGGAACTTGGGGGGGGGGGGGGAGCTGGCGGGGTGGGAAGAGGATAGAGAGAGGAGTGGGTGACCAGAATATTGTACACACAGGAAATTGTCAATGGATCAATCAATAAAAGGGGACATTACAGGTCAATAAACATGATGATTGCAAACGTTCTCCACCAACCACCTGTAAACTGAATTCAGCAGCACATAAAGAAGATCATCCACCATGATCAACCGAGAGTGAAATTTATCCTTGTGCGCAAGGATAATTTTACATGTGCTAAATGATAACAGTGGCACACACTGACAGATCATCTCAGTGGGCACATCAAAACCATCAGACAACGTGCGATGTGTTTTCAGGGTAAAAACTGACAAGGAGCTAGGTATAGAAGCTAGGTATATAACTAACACAATAAAGGCCACAGATAGCAAGGCCGCCATTTTCATCATACTCAATGCTCTACCACCAGCAATGAACTCACCACTTCTATTCACAGTAGTACTGGCAGTCCTAGCCAGATCAGGTGGGGAAGAGTAAGAAATAAACGGCACCCAGATCAAGCAGGATTTAAATGATCTCTGTAGATGACAAACCATTAGAGCTAATGAAAGACCCAGCATAGTTAGAGGACACAAGATCCACATACAATAATCCCCTGCACTTCTGCACAATAACATGGACTATTAGAAAATGAATTCAAGAAACTCTCACTGCCGGGCAGTGGTGGCGCACGCCTTTGATCCCAGCACTTGGGAGGCAGAGGGAGGCTGATCTCTGTGAGTTCAAGGCCAGCCTGGTCTACAGCGGGAGCTCCAGTACAGCCAGGGCTGTTATACAGAGAAAAACAAACAAACAAAAACAAACAAACAAACAAAAACAAAAACAAAAAGACACACTCTCACTTACCAAAACTACAAAAATACTTAGTAAGTTAACCCAAGTTGTTGTGTGACAAAACTTTCCCTGGGGAGACACAACACACAAATCTATCCACCCCAGACAGGGATCCCACGACAGGCTGAAGTATGGATATCACCCAAGTCCAACTTGGTGAACCAATGAGTTTTTTTAGGGTTACTTACAGGAATATGGGTGAGGGGTCACTTACAGGAGAAGAAATGACTCAAAGACAGCTGCATCATCAAAACACACCCCAGCACGGGTGACAGCTCACAAAGCTGGGAACCTGGAGCACACTGCACAGCCTGCAGGCAGTCAGCAGGCTGGAGTGTCCTTTCCACGTGCCTCAGTTGGTGCAAACCTCTGCCAGGCATCCTGGCTGGTTTCTGCTCCTTCCAGACAGCTTGTCTGTTCTCAGGGTTTTTTAGGCTTAGCTTTCTTCTGTTTGAGCGAGACTCCCAGCCTCTTATTGTTTATTCTGGCAGGGAGGGGTTTAGTGAATCTGGTCAGTTTCAGGGACCTCCTGCAGATGTTTTGAGTTGTGTACCTTCATGTTTAAGGCCCTTCCCTGCAGGATGGAATGTTTCAATCTCAGAGGAAACGGTCACATAACACCAGAAATTAAAAGACCTATTGCAAAGTGCATGCAAGGAATCAAAGAAGACACAAACAGAATGGTGTATCATACTCTTGGACTGGAAGAATTAATACTGTAAAAATTTCTAGACTATTCAAAGTGACCTTCAGATTCAGTGCAGCATCTATCAAAATCCAGCAGCACTTCATGCAGGAATAGGAAACAAACAACAAACAACAACAACGAAACCTCCTAAAACTAATTGGAACTCCAAACCCCAAAATAGCTAAAATAGTCTTGTGGAAGAACAAAACTCAAAGCATTACACTCGCGGGTTACAAACTACACCACAAAGCTGCAGTAATCAAAACAGTATGCTTCTATCATTCACGTAGACACACACACATGTGACGCAGAACAGAGAGTCCAGAATAAACCCACACAGACACAATCAACTAATTTTTGACAAGGCACCTAGAGTGTACAAAGACGGAAAGACGGTCCCTTTAACAAAATGTACCGGGAAAACCGAATATCTAATTATAAAAAATAGTGAACTTGGACCCGTATGTTACACAATGTCCCAAACTCAACTTGAAATAGATTAAAGACTTAAACATCTGGAAGTTTCAGAACTTCCAGAAGAAACACAGGGCAAAGCTCCTTGACATTTATATTGTCAGTGATAATGTAGATGAGATAAAAAAGGCAGGTGAGACAAAGTACAAATAATGTGGAACCACAACCGATGAGCTTCAGCACAGCCATTATGTGTGCTTTGAAGTCATCTGATCTTGTGGGAGGAAGTGTGTCCTTGGGGGTGGGCTTTGAGGTTTCAAAAATCCATGTTAGACCCAGTTGTCTCCCTCTCTGCCCGTAGATCAGGATGTAACGTTCAGCTGTTTCTTCAGGACTAAGCCTCTGAAACTGTAAGCAAGCCCCCAATTAAATGTTTCCTTTTATAAGAGTTGTTGCCCTTGGTCATGGTGTCCCGTCACTCACAGCAACAAAACACTAAGACAGTAGTCTACAGAGCAAGTTCTCTGTCTCAAAAAAAAACCCTACAATTTTTTCACGAAGTCCATACTAGTCAACTTATATTAACTATGTTACTACCATCAAACACCCAACAACACACCATTTAAGGGTGGAAGTGTTGGTTTTGGCTTACAGTTTGAAGGGATGTAGCACACCATTGTGGAAGTGACTGATCCCATGTGCCCATAGTCAGGAAACAGAGCGGACAGCATGGGCAACCAGGCTGTCACACCTCAAGTCCCACCCAGTGACTCACTTCCTCCAGACAGACACTGTCTCCTAATGGTTCCAGAACCTTCTAAGAAGTTCAATAAGCTGGAGGCTGAGTGGCTAAACACATGAGTCTATGGAGGCCATTTCATAGTTAAACCACAGCACAACCATTAATTATAAAATTATGTTAGTATCAGCTGAAAAAAAAATCTAAGGCAAGGTGAATAAAATCACACCCTCACTATGTTAGATAATAAACTTCCCTATCCTATTAAACATCTGTAAAGCCAAGGGACATGCATGTCCCAGTCAAGGGACTGGATTGGCATTTGTTTCCATTGAATGACACCTATCAGTTTTCAGTGTTTATTGATCATTTCGGTTTGGTTTGTTTGGTTTGGTATTTTGTCTATGAACTAGAGTATCTCCTCACTCCCAATGTCCTTTCATTACTGTAAAAACTGGAACACCCTTTTCCACACTGGTTCGCAAGTGTTCTTTCCAGATGACGAAGTTAGCTCTCTGCTAATGTGTGGAAACCGGTTCGTTCTGGCAGTTGGCACGCAGAAAAGTGATTTGCGGCCAATCAGTGCCAAGTGTACGTGGCCAGGGGCCTAGTTTTCTCTCCATCATGCCCAGGTCTTGTGTTATGCTTGGAGAAAAACATCTCACTCCAAAACCGTTTTAATTCAGTAACTTTCCTAGACTTCGGTTAAATTTTACACCTAAATATTTGATTACTCTGAAATTGACCTCTGTGCAGAACTGAGGAAACAGCATGGCATCCTATGCCACTGGCAAACAAAGCCAGCCAAGCAAAGTGGTGTGCATCCTGACTCGCTTGAGCTGGCCTTTGGTTCCTAGCTTTCTCTGATCCTCTCTGGTTTTCAACCTGCTTCACAGTGGCGACATTGAAGCAAACTGTCCCCCTCCCCCTGGCCCCTCCCTATCTGAATTGAATACTATTCTTCAGCATGAGTTTTGATACATATAAGAAGGAATATGGTTTTAAAAAGGAATCAATAGTATTAAGTCAAAGGAATGTGAGTTGAAAAGGATCAGTGATATTAAGCCACCCTAACTATGACAGTATTTGACTTATTTAAATAGTTCTCATGCTCAGAGTTTAAAGCTTCCTGTGGTAGGCCTTTTATTTATTCACACTAATTTTATATTTGGAAATTCATTTAATAAGGCAGGTTTTTGAAAAAAAAAAAAAAACAGACTTTTTCCTTCTTATAGCCCCGTGAACATCGAAAGTTTCCATTTCAGTTTCTGTGATCTCGTGGAATTTGACAGGGCATCTTGTGTGTTCACCAGACCCACCGTCTACGGAGGGGTGCTTTCAAACTCGTAAGAAAAGGTCAAAGAGTTCCTTGGAACTGACGGGCAAAGGATATGGAGAGAGGACTCCAGCAGGGCACATAATCCACTCTTCTACTCTAAACTACACCCTGCCTGACTCATCAGGAGAGAATACCCCCACTCACACTGATGAGGTCCCGGGTGCTGGGGCACAGCTCAGTGATGGAGCACAATGCTTGTTATGCTACAACCAAGGTCCTACATGGAGACAACTTTTCACATAGGAAATGAGGAGAACCCCCAAACTTGGGGGCAAACACTATTGTCTGGCCTGTGGGAAAACGGCCAAGACTAAACACTGTTGAAGTTGTGAGGCAACAGAATCCTCACTCTTGGAGGCAATTCGGCAACATCTGTCTGATTTTGAGAAGCATGTGCCCTTTGTTGTAACACTTTGGAATTTACTGTATGGACAGACTTATTAACACGGGGATAGACATCTAGGATTATTTCTTATAGTAAATATTAGGAATAGCCCAAAGTCTACTAACAAAAGATTGCCTATAGAAAATGTGGTACATATAGTCTGTAGAATACTATACGGTTGTCAAAAAGAACATCAAAGGTACAAATATATGAGAGAAACAGGTGAAACCCAGACAAGCATTTGCAATTAACTATATTCTGTATAAAAAAAAAAGGGAAATGGTAAGAGTCTACATTTGTTTTGCTTGCTTACATTAAAATAAATTCTGGAAGAAGGAAAACTAAGAGCTGAAGACTGATACTTAAGATTTTTTAATCATGTGATTATATTACAGATTCAAACAGTAAGTTTTGAAGTGTGGTCATGAGAGCTAATGGGGCTTTGGTCATTGATTGATGATCATGGCCATGATGGCGGACACTTGACAATGCTGGGCCATGAGATGATAATGCGGCTGAAGAATCCCTGTCTCCCAGTGTCACCAAAACCATGTTAACATGGGATGGTAACATGCCGTTCACGTGTCAGTGATGATGCAGGTGCAGGTGAATCTCCTGTAAAGCACAGCACTCCATCCTGCCTGGTGATGTGATGGGAATAATGACTCACTGTTGCTGTTTCATATACCTAGTGTACCATCCTGTACGCCGGTACTGTATATAGTACACGCCCAGCTGCACGAAAGCCCTGTAAACAAGTTATCACCACAGCAACGGCTCGTAGAGCTCATGCTCCCTGCATCTCTTGGTTATATCATTTTCTTTCCTCTCTATTCTTACTGTATTTGGTGTGGCCCTAGGAGGGACAAGCTACACCATAAATGTGTTTATGTATGTAATGTATATATATATATATACACACATACATTTATATTTATCTAGACAAACTATAACTCTATACATATATGCGTACATAGCAAGGGATACCCAACCGTCTAGGGGTGCATTCAGCTACACCATGTGTGTAAGTCTATGTAACCTATAATGTTCACACGAGAGCAAAGTTGCCTAACACACATTTCTCAGATGTGTGGCATTGGTGAGCGAATCCTGTGTTGTCAGGGAAAGAACGTAAGATCATTTACTCTTCCTTTTCTCCATGTCTTCAGAGATCAACATCCTCAAGTCAAACAACAAAAGCTGAGTCTAGCTAACTTTCACTAATGTGGGATTGGTCATCCACCTTCCTGAACCCAAAGCAAGGATGCTACACAGGCCAAGACCCGGGGCTTCTGAACCAGCAACAATCAAAGTTGATGTGTTTCACTCGTGGGTTTGAGATGGCACTGATGGATGATCACAGCGTGGCTGGGAGGTGAAAAACCCGTCCTCATGGAGACAGCACTCCACAGAGTTAACACCTGCGTCCCCAGGCACAAACTGAACAGCCGAGCAACCTGCATCCACAGCTCCTTGGGAGTTCTCCCCACACTGCTGGGGTTTTAGAGCGTGGCTGCCTGAGATGGACCAACCCTGGTCTGTGGTTGCCACAACAGTTTTCCAGTACAGACCTACTTCCTTAGAGCAAACTCTGGCTGGCTGGCAGTAACATGTTCTCTCACTCACTCTCTCTCTTTCTCTACTCTCTCTCTCCCTGTCTCTCTTTCTCTCTCTGTATGTGTCTCTGTCTCTCTGTATGTGTGTCTCTGTCTATCTCTGTCTCTCTGTCTCTGTGTGTCTGTGTGTCTCTTTTTCTCTATCTATGTGTGTCTGTGTCTGTCTATCTCTGTATCTCTCTGTTTCTGTCTATCTATCTCTCTGTGTGTGTCTGTCTGTCTCTCTGTGTGTCTGTCTATCTCTCTTTCTGTGTCGTGTCTATCTGTGTATCTCTGTCTCTCTGTCTCTATCTGTGTGTCTGGTGTCTGTCTATCTGTCTCTCTCTCTTTCTGTGTCTGTCTCTCTCTGTGTGTCTGTCTGTGTGTCTGTCTGTCTCTGGTTATTTAACTGAAGCACATGCCAAGATTCCTTAGTAACCACAAATATCCGAGGAATGCCTGGCTTTGCTCTCAAGGCCTGAAGCCCCGTCAACCCTGACTCATAGTCCCCCTTCTTGATCTTCCTATGACTTGTGTCCGGGATGAATGGCCCGAAGCTGCACATTTAAGACAACATCCCTCACAAACAAACGAGGGCAGAAAGGCCAAGGAAGGAGAAGAACTGTGCTTATTTCTAGCTAAGAATTTTTAAAGAATAAAAAATGAGTAAGAGAAAGGGATGTTGTCTAGGTTCAATTTAGAAAAAAGAGTTTCAGATAGCTTGTCTTGGCAACTTCCTAAAGCCACCACGTATTTCTTTAAATTTGTAGATATTATTATGGCAGATAACAACAAAGAGAGAAAGTCTTAGTTTTTCAGAGATTTTAGGGGACAAGAGACTAAAAGCATTATTTTGTGAAGGCGGCAAACTTCAAATGAATGAGATTAAAGTCATTAATTTCCTTAAGAATTTGTGTTATCTCAGCTGGATGCAATGACATACACCTTTAATCCTAGCACTTGAAAGGCAAGAGGCAGGCAGATCTCTGTGAGTTCAAGGCCAGCCTGGTCTATAGAGTGAGTTCTAGGACAGCTGGCTATATAGAGAAACTTTGTCTCAATAAAACAAAGCAAAGCAAAAGAATTAATGTTATCTTAACAACCTGAGTTCAATTCTCAGGACCCACAGGATGGAAATTGAGAACCGACTCAGGTAAGTTGTCCTCTGACCTCCAAATCCATGCTATGGTGCATGTATCCACACTCATACACAGAATAAATAAATTTGATCAAAAAAATTTTAAATACAATGATCAGAAATACCGAAAGTCATATTAGTGTAAGAGGAGGACCAGAAGTCAGGGCACATGGGGTTAGAGAAGGCTTGGGGTGTTCTGAGGCTGCCCAGGCTATCACAGAAGCAGGAGGGACTGAGGGCTGCTGCTGGGGGGACTCAGAGAGGGACCCTAGTGAGCAAGTTCCTGTGGCTTCGTCCAGCCTGTGCCGGGCAGCAGAAACCAAGAGATCGGTCCCATTTGCACTAAAGAGGGAGGGTGGGAGGCAAGACCCAGACACCTGGTAGATGCCCCTCCTCAGGAGACGTGCTCTGGCTTCCCCCACAGGGAGTCTGCCGTAGTCTCCTTGCCTCCTCCCTGCAAGCTCTAGGGACTGATGTTGGGCTGACAGAAATCTATGGGGAAATCTCCGACACAAAGAGCTATGACCAACTAGATAGCCACAACATTTGAGGAAGGTCAGCGATGAACCAAACTGCTAGAGAAGTCAGTATTCAGCCCAGAACATGTGCTTACTGGAAGCCCAGCAGATGTGACACACGTCACAGGTATGGCCCTTGAGCCTTAGAGTTCACATTGGCAACATGAGCAGCTCACAGTGACAGTGTCTGTCCAAGGCAGAGTCTGGCTGGACCTCAGAGTATAAATTTCTTGATCTGTCCCGCTGTTGCTACTCCAGACCAGGTGGGGAAATCTACACAAATAAGGTAGTCACTGAAATGGGTGAAATCTGGGCTTTCATGGTAAGACTTGCTGTCAGCAAATGTCACCCTCATCCCAGGGGAACAGAACGAGTCTGCACTTGAACTTTCCCATGCATCGTCTCAGGCCCCAGCTTTCCAGCATCTCAGAGGGCCATCTCAGGCCCCAGCTTTCCAGCATCTCAGAGGGCCATCTCTACCCAGAACCACTGTTAGAGAAACCAACCCACCAACCAACCAACCAACCAACCAACCAACCAACCAACCAACCACCCTGAGAAATGAAACCAGCGGATCTGGACAGTAGGGAAGCAGGTGTGGTGGAGAACGGAAGTGACGGAGCTGACGGAGAGCTCTGTCATCGGGAAGGCCCAGCAGAGGCTGCAGCGTGAAGACGGCAGGGTTGGAAGCAGAGACAAGAAAGCAAGAGACATGGAGGGCAGAGTCGCCTGTCCTCATATGTGCTCAAGGTGAACCCAATGTCTTCAACACCAACATCTGCAGGGGCTCAACCTGCTTTATACAATGATGTAACATGCACACATGGCCCAAAGTACAACTCTCCACAGATTTCTCAGGACACTTAACACTATGCAGCTGTGTGCTAACAGCTGTTCTAGTGAGGACTGGGGAGAACGAAGTCTGAAATGCTCTACACAGAGGTTATTTTTTCCTACAAATTTTTGACCTTCGGTTAGTTGACTGTGGATAGGGAAGGAGCTCACGCAGGCTCCTTTTATCAAAATAAATCTATAATAAAAATTTAAGAAGGGGGAGTGGAGGAATGGCTCAGTGGTAAGAGCACCAGATGCTTTTACAGAGGACTGTGTTCAGTTCCCAGCACCCAGATTGCAACCATCTGTAACTCCAGTCCCAGGGGATTTGATGGCCTCCTTTGGCCTCCCAGGGCACCAGGTTTGCATGTGGTATACAGACATACATTCAGACAAAACACTTACACACATAAAATAATAAATAAATAAACTCCCAATAAAATAAAATAAAACCAATTTAAGAAGTATCTAATCTATTCTAAGAATATAATCTAATCAGTGAGAATAATTTCCAAATTGAGTAAGACAAATTCTCAGAAGTGATTGGATACTAGGCAAGAAATTGGAAAAGGAAGTGGGAAATGTAGAAAAAGAGAAAGAAGAAAAGAAGATGTAAAGCAAAGAGGGAAAAAAAAGCCAGAGGTAAGTCTTTTAAGGGAGTCTTAAGGAAATAAATAACATTAACGAAAGACAGATTAATGAAAATTGAGACACGGAGGCCAAGGTGTGGGATAGAGGGAGGTGGGGAGACAGGGGTACAAACATGAGACTTCTCAAGCAGCAGCTGCAATGAGACAAATTATGCCCGAAAGAATAAAAATCATGAGATCAGCTGAGAAAACGGGACTCCTTGGAGAGACAGTGGGGTGCACGTCTAGGGTGGGGAAGGGACAACCCAAACCCTGGTGGCCTTGTCAGGTAAGAAAGCAAGGGTGTCGTTAGGCTGCTGGGTTCATGCCAAAGACAGAGAAACCAGCCCAAGGAGCCTACTGGCCAAAGAGGAACAATCTGCCATCAAGAAGCTCAGATCCACACAGTGATACCGAGAGGGTAACGCCTTCATTGGTCGCCTGTGAAAGGTGCTCAGGATCTGACTCACTCTAGAAAAATGAACAGAGAAGAAGCTAAGCATCAGTCCGGACATTCCTCTACAGCCGTGGCCAAAGAAACCACAGGTTAATGATGGACAGAGAGAAGACGCTTATCTGGAAATGGTTTTCTGCTTATACCTAAAGAAGGGAAAGCTGCCGGGCGGTGGTGGCGCACGCCTTTAATCCCAGCACTCGGGAGGCAGAGGCAGGCGGATCTCTGTGAGTTCGAGGCCAGCCTGGGCTACCAAGTGAGTTCCAGGAAAGGCGCAAAGCTACACAGAGAAACCCTGTCTCGAAAAACCAAAAAAAAAAAAAAAAAAAAAAAAGAAGAAGGGAAAGCTTTAAGCACCCTCTCCTGTTGAGACAGATTTCATGTAGCCCAGGTTGACCTCCACTCACTGTGTGGCCAAAGATGACCTTGAACCTCTAATCTTCCTGCTTCTGATTCCTGGGTGATGGAATTACAGGTGTTCATCACCACACTTGGTTTCAGGCAGAACTGGGGATCAAACCCAGGACTTCACACATCATAGTGAAGGATTTTACCAATTGAGCTACATCAGGAAAAAGCTTCACTATTTTGTAAACCTGAATGTAATAAATAATCCAAGCAATAATGAAGCGTTGGTAAAACCATTGGGTAAAAACTGGAAAACCCATCAGTACCTTAATAATGAATATCAAGTTGACACCAGTTAAAATCTCCGGGGGGGGGGGTGGGGGAATCTAAATAACAAAGAGAGACACCAGACATTATTAACTCCTGAGGCAAAGCAGGAGGGATATACACAGACGATCAGGTGCTGTTGCCAACAAATCTCCCTGAATCTAACCAGCCCTCCAGGTCCAAAGAAACCACAGGGAAGAGTAGAACATGCCAGGCCACAAGAATGCAAAGCCAAAATCCAGACAGTGGGAGCTGCCAAGGATCATGTGACTTTATCAGCAACGAAACTGCACAGAAGACAGAAATGAGGGAGAAAATAGAAGTTAAGAGTCTTGGGACAGTGTTGATCCTCAGAACACAGAGACAATGATCCGGCCAACTGGATTGGAGAAAAACAACAATAGAAACCAGTTAATAGACAAGGCACACTTGACTACTGACTAGATAGCATTAATCATGGTTTTTTTAATTTTTAAAGTATGCATGTGATATGAATGTTTTTTAGACTTCTGAAGCTATAAGTCTGTGTATAGGTCCCAAACATCTGGAGAGAGATCTAGACTGGCCATGTGTAAAGTAGCTGAAGCTCTGTGATGGATACAACAGGGTTCATTATATTAATCTCTTTCATTTTGTGATGCACTCAAAACTTCCACAATACAAAAAAAATGGAGATAAAGCATAAAATTTTGCACAGGCTAAAGGTTTGTGAAAGAGAAAACCACCATTGTGAATGTAAGCCTAAGGACGTGTGGTTCCCCCCATCCGAATTCTAACCAGGTCCTACCCGGCTTAACTTCTGAAATCAGATGAGAACAGACGGTCTCAGGGTGGGATGCCATAGACAGAACCTGTGGTTTTTGAGGTTAAAAAAAGAACAAGGGGAACTAGGCGTCTGTCAGTTCTTTGGAAGAAAAGGAAACTAGAGGACACGAAGGGAGGGGTGGGAAGGTGGGAAGGCGAGGTTTTTGTTGTATTTCCTTTTATGCTTTTGAATTTAATGTCAAGAGAAACAATTAAAAATATTTGTGTAAATCCTGATTTCTCTTTGCCAAAATATTGGGAAATTTTATTTGACAAAGTCAACTCAAGAAGTAGTGGTCTAAATGCACATATCAACAAAGAGAAGCAATAATCAAAAGGAGCCTGGCTTTAAAAAACACATCCAAATATCAAATTCATAAATACCCAAGGAGGCAAAATAATGCATGTCTCTCCTTAGAAAATGTAATATACACAGTCCCTTGGCATCTGCAGGGATGGGTTCCAGGATTCTTCTGGATGGCAAAATAGTATTTACATAGAACCTAGGCACATCCTCCTGTACACTTTAAATCTGTTCAAAATGACTTAGAGTAACTAAAAATAAATGCCGCATGAAAAGTTACCAAATTAAAGATAACCATTAACTTTCTGCCCTTTCTCCTGTGCAGAAATGGAGCCTATCTCGTATGCTGGCTGAATCTGAACTTCCTTTCTGACTTATTTTAACTTGTGGGAAACGGCTGAAGTGATACTGCCTCAGCTCTGGACCTGAGCCTTCTGAAAGTCTAGAAGCTTCTATCTCTGCAACTCTGGAACTTTCAGTTGCAGGCTGTGAAGAAACTGGGGCTGTGTGACTGGGTGACGAGAGGACATGTTAAAAGTGAACAAAATCATACAGAGGAGCATCGAGGCACCAGCCACAGGGGTGAAGCAAGAACTGCTTGGCTGAGCCCCGCCCACACTACTGACCCAGACAAACATAGGCAATCAAGGACAGTTTATTGTATCAGGCTAATTGGTTCTTGCTTTTGCGTTTCCTCCCTGGATTCTAAGCATTAGGAAGGCATTTCTGGTTTCCCAAGCCTGGTTCACAGCAGGCTTTGACATACTGTGCAGTGAATAAATTCTCAAAGGAATGAGGGCTAGGCACACCATTCTCTCTTGGTTTTAGAATGCTCAACAAATGTAGATTCTACCTTTTCACGGCTTCCTCCTTCTGGTCAACCAGGAAAATCTGAGAGCCCATGTCATCTACTGATGTGTTTTAAATGAAAATCTCAGTGCCAGACATGATTACCTCCCTGCATGTTGTTGGCCAGAGAGTCTCCAAGGTACCCCAAACAATACAGAGCCATTCATGGCTCTTGGTGTCCCATAACTAGATGGTTAAGATCCTACTGCTGAAGACACCACACATTTTGGGTTCAGGATGCAGAGAAACCAGTCTTGAGCTGATAGGGAAACTAACTCTTCTTGATGACTAGCTTTGAAAGTGTTAGATAGAAGGCACTGTGCAGGCTGCTAGAGAGAAAAGCCATGCATGGTCTTACTCAGAGCTGACCCTTCACACCACAGCACCGACCTGCCAGGCAGGACTTCCCCATTGGCACAACAGCGATGAGATGGCTTATGGGGGTAACCAGCTTTCCTCTTGACTGGATTTGAGGCCTGTTCCATAGGAGGGAGTTTATGCTTGGTACTAGAAACACAGTAAAATTCTCTCACTAGGGGAGTCATAGGCCCTAGGGGAAACCCTACTGATGTTATTTTGTTGAATGGTTGTTTCGTCAAACTGCCTTCTGGATATTTCTGATTATATTCATGGACTGTGCTGTTCCCAGTCTTGGTCAGTGAAACTTCATACAGCACTGAGTACTGCTGAATGCAGAGCCACAGTATTGCTCCAAGTGCTGAGACCCAGTAACTGTGAGTGCTCAGCTGTAGAGGAGACAGATATCCCAACCCCCGCTCTCTCCCAAAACTCACGGAACATTTAAGAAGAGGGGGTGGAAAGAATATACGATCCAGAGGATGGGAAAATGCTTTGGAATATAGCACACAATTGTTGATCTACCTAGAGTTCATTGTAGATACGTTAATGTTAAATACACTTAACATTAAAGGATAAAAACTAACCAAGAAAACATTAAAATAATTGGCATTAAAATAAATAACTTCCAATTATAGTTCCCCGCAGAATTTAAGAACATACCACACATACAAATAAGAGAGGAGCAGAACACATGAACAGGGCAGTGAAGGACAAAATGGTTTTGGAAATTAAGCAGAAGACGAGTGACAAGCCGGGAGTGGGGCCTTGTGCCTGTAATTCTAGTACTTAGGGTGCTGAGGCTGGAGAATGTCCATGAGTTGTAGGACACTACAAGCCTGAGTTTCATAGTGACTTCCAGTCTGGCCTGAGGTGCAGAGTGAGACCCTCTATGTAAATAAAGAAGTAAACAAACAAATAACAAAACAAGTACCAAAGTGAATCAACATGCATCTTAACCAAACCAAGAGGAGTTCCGTAGAAACAGACCGAAAAGGAGAGGAAACAGAGGAGAGAACAGTGTCAAAGAAATCTTCATTCCTGAAAGGAGTTCACCTTTGGCCTATCCGTTGCCAACAAGCCTGAGGAGAAAGGACCCTTACCTGAGTTGTTTGTTATTACCCTTCAGCATACCGAGCCTGCAGGGAAGAGCCCAGCATGTTCAATAGAGGAGAAGAGGAAGGTGGATGGGACAGAACGGTGAGAGACACATCACATCAGAGAACAAGAACAGGCTCTTCCCAACCCAGAGGCAGGTGGGGGCAAAGCAGGTCCCAGGGAGTGAGGCTGAAGATGCCTCCCAGAACTCAGTCCCATGGGGGGCGGGTGTCTCTCTCTCTCAAAGCCTATCTTAAGAACTTTCTTTCTGGGGTACTCTAGTCAAACAGCCCAAAGGAAGAGTTAAGGAGGGAGGGGGAAGTTGGATAAAGGCACAAGGAAAAGGCAGGGGGCACACACTGGGACCTCGCAGGATGAGACCAGTGCCAGGTCTCTACTAAGCAGGAGTCCTAGCAATGAGAGCATCCACAAAGCTACACATGTGACATGGAGATGACTCAGTGCCAATAGGGTGAGCTCTGGGGGAAATGTGGTCCTCAGGAAGGTGACAGAGATGCTTATGGCTAGAAGTCCATAGAGACTGTCCTGGTGGACCAGGCAGAGGGACAAGCATATTCTCCAAATAAGAAACCCAGGAACAGGACACAAGACCACTGGGCAGCCGAGACCAGGACAGGGCTTTGCTCTTTAGTCTTCTTACATCATGGCTCCTTGTGTCCTTGTGGTCTCTTTGGCCAGGGACACATAGGATGTTGATAACAGAGATGATGACAACTCTATTCCACAGTTCTGCTAGAGCATATACAGTAGTGCTCAACTGTTGTGATAACTGTTATGTAGGGAGTCTCGAGACACTGCACTAAGGGGATGATGAAAGAATGGGGTTGTATTTATGCACACGGCCCACAGGGAGTAAACTCTGATATCACTCAGGTAAAAAAGCTGCATGTTTAATGTGCATGCTTAATGGGGCTGGGAATATAGCTAAGAGATAGCTTACACCGATTGAGGATGCATGAGGCCCTGGGTAAGATTCTAGGATCACAAAAAAGCACAACTAACTATCATACATGTCAAGACCTGAATAGTGTGCAAGAACAGTGTGTATGTGCACACACACACACACACACACACACACACACACAGGGTTAAGAAGCTAGGAAGGGAATATGTTCAGCTAATAGTGACCAGCCCTACACAAGATGAGAAGTGTCAACAAGTACCATGGCTCTCCCTGTATTATTTCAATCTCCTATGGGAATGTATGGAATTACAGACAGATGCCTGTTTTCCTGAACTTTCAGATAGGAACTTGTTGTGGAATATTATTTTAACTAGGCAAAGATGTGTTACATTTGTTTATGCTGCATTTGATTAATGATGTAAGGATGTGTTTAATTATGTAAAGATGTGTTGCATTTCTTTCATCTTGCCTGCCTAAGGCATCTGATTGGTCTAATAAAAAGCTGAATGGTCGATAGCTAGGCAGGAGAGGGATAGGTGGGGCTGGCAGGCAGAGAGAATAAGTAGGAGGAGAAATCTAGGCTCTAGAAGAAAAGAGAGAAGAAAAAGAAGAGATCGAGGAGAAGGAGAGGACATACCCAGGGCAAGAGGCCAGGCAGCCGCCAGACAGACAGACAGACAGACAAAAGAAGCAGTGAAAGTTAGATCCGCAGAAGGAAAGAAAAGTAAAAAGCCCCGAGGCAAAAGGTAGATAAAGAGAAACAGTAATTTAAGTTAAAAGAGTATACCAGAAACAAGCCTAAGCTAGGCCAAGCACTCATAACTGATAAGTCTCTGTGTCATGATTTGGGAGCTGGTTGGTGGCCTAAAAGAAAGCCTGTTCCAGGAACTGGGCCTAGGAGGATGCTCCCTGACCATTGCGGGCAGCCTTGGTTTGCCTTTTAGGCTGGAATCCGGAGGTACGGCTGATGTCTGCACAGAGGCAGGAACAACTGCTCACTGACGCTGTTTGAACCTGGCAGCTGGGGCAGGAGTGGGAAGCCTGAGGGTCCTGTCACGCCTCCTCCCACCCAGCACCACCACAGAGCCACGGCCCTGCTCCTCCGCCTCTGGTCCCTGTAGGGGAGGGCCACCTGCAACCACCTCCTTGTCTCTGGTGCTCACACAACCCTCTCAAGTCCAGAACCCCAGTGTCATTCTTGTCTTTTGTATTCAAATTCCAACCTCATATTGGCACCATTGAACAGTTCTATATTTACAATGACAGACCACAAGCTCTCGGGGCCTTTAAATATCTCTGAGTCGTTGAAACGCTCCAAGTGTCACAGAAGTTAAACATTTCCTTTTGGTTCTCTCCTGAAAGAGCCAGGTAAGTGATTTTTAAGACACTCTTAGCAACACACCCTTGGTTTCTGGGTGGCGGATGAGGGCCGAGAAGGTCCAATCTTAGTAGGAACTGGAAATGTAAACTGAAATCTGAAATTGTCCATATTGCTAAAATACAGTGTCTAACTAATGTGTGATTCTTCCCACAACCTCGGAGCTAGGAGCCCAGGGAGAGCATATTGCTTGAGAAGTACATCTTCATTTTATAGCTCCTATCCACCCCCATGCAAATATCGTTCAATAAATAGAGTGGTGGTTAAATAGACTCTGGATAGATTGAAGAAAAGGGTGGCGTGGATGGTAAATATTGCAGAGAGAGGCCGAAGGACTTCAGTTTATGATGGGGTTAGGTCCTGCTGAACTCATCAAAAATGGGAACTACATCCAGCGGGAAGCACCTCCAGTGCACACAGCTGTGGAACATCCCAAGTGAGCAACACAGCCTTGTAGAGTCAATTATTTCCCTTGAGACTCTGTTGCTCATTGGGAGAGGTGAGGCTGTCTGCTGCTGCCCAGCATTCTCAGAGAGACCCGGATCAGAAACCAAAAGCCCAGGAAAACAAATAAAACATCAATGTGCTCAGCACGGTTCCCACAAAATGATACCACAGAATGTGCATTCACACCGCGTGCTCAGTACGGTTCCCAGATAGTACCACAGAATGTGCATGGCATTCACAGCCTGGAGTTGAGGTTTTTATGTTATGAGATGAGAGATCCATTGCTGGAGAACCAAAGAGTTTCTTTCTTTCTCTCCTTTCTTTCTTTCTTTCTTTCTTTCTTTCTTTCTTTCTTTCTTTCTTTCTTTC
>CABHPP010074477.1:31978-43207 GCA_902168425.1 Peromyscus attwateri | reverse complement strand
TGTGTGTGTGTGTGTGTGTGTGTGTGTGTGTGTGTGTGTGTAATATTACATATGTGTGTATGTGTATGCATATACATATAAAAATTCATACATATCAAAGCCGGGCGTTGGTGGCGCACACCTTTAATCCCAGCACTCGGGAGGCAGAGGCAGGCGGATCTCTGTGAGTTCGAGGCCAGCCTGGGCTACCAATTGAGCTCTAGGAAAGGCGCAAAGCTACACAGAGAAACCCTGTCTCAAAAAAACAAAAAAAAACAAAAATTCATACATATCAAACCTGCTGCTCAGTCTGCATAATGTTCCTTGTAGGTATATTTTTAAGGCTGACTGTTTGGTACTGTATAACCAATTAGTATGATCTTCTTTAAGGAACATTGAACGTGCAATATTATTAATAGTTATGAGAGATAAATATTAGAGTTTGGCACTTAACTTACTAAAACATATTAAGTTTGCTGAAAGTGATAGAGAGCCATAACAGTAGTGCTTGATGTCTCATACAAATCCCACTAGTAATCATCTACCTCTTTATAAAGTATTAACAGTTTCCTAAGAATAGGATAGAAAAATCTTATTTGTCAATAAATTTAAATATCTTGTGGCTGTCCTGCATCATACTGCAGCAATTAGTATTAACAGTCAATATGACAAAATCTACCATCATCTCAGAGGGCTGCTAATGTTGTGAGGAATTTTCTTAACTATGCCAATAGATAAGGCAACACCCCTGGCCCTGATTGTGGGAAGCACTATTTATGTTCTGTACCCTGGACTGAATTTCAAGGAAAGAGGAAACTGAGCAGAAGCATGGTCACATTGTTCCTTTCTTCTAATTTCAGACATCACAATCCAACCAGCTCCTTCATGCTCCTAGTATCGTACCATCCCTTCCTTGGTGGAACCTGAACTTAGAGCTAAAATAACTCAGAAACAACATAAAATAAACCAAGACATATAGATGTCTATAAATAGTAGTTTTATAGTTTATTCATTACTATCATGTTAAAACTCATCAAACTTATTAGACATTTTATGGGTATTCTAAAATTTACTCCAAGAACAAATTCAATAGTGTGGATAAGTATCAATTAATGTTGTCTTTACCCACCCAGTTCAGGCACCTGGTCTCATATGTGTATAAATCCTTGGTAAACCATCATATGTTGTTATGTTCTCCAAACTTTAAAGGGGGATAATTCATTTTGTCTACAATGAATGCTAATACATACTTTAGGAAAATGTATACTCCAGGTGATAATAACCTTATTGTGCACGTTCCTAAGCTTGCAGTTTAGTGGAATATTTGTGTATGTTATAGAGTCACAGGAGTAGGAACACCACAATGAGTGTTCACGAATGCAGACTGAATCAAGACACTCACACTTGATAAATATAAAAGAATGACATTAGGCAGCAATACAGTGTACAGTATTTCTTTAGCAACCACAAACATCAAATAGACACTTCAAATACTTAAATAAATGGAAGCATATATCTATCACATCTATAGTTTGCAACTGTCAAAATTATTAGCATCTCTTTTCCCATGCTGTCAATACAAGTACCCTAAATTATCATCATAGAACCTACATCCAGTGACTGATGGAAGTAGATTCAGAGACCCACAGCCAAGCACTGGGCCAAGCTCCTGGAGCTGAGCTGAAGAGAGGGAGGAGGGATTATAGGAGTAAGGGCAGGGAGTCAAGATCATGATGGGGAACACCACAGAGACAGCTGACCCAAGCTAGTGGGAGGTCACAGACCCTGGACTGACAACTGGGGGTCCTGCATGGGACCTAACTAGGTCCTCTGCATATGGGTGACAGCTGTGTGGCTTGAGCTGTTTGTGGGGCCTCTGGCAATGAGACCAGGACTTATCCCATGTACATGAACTGGCTTTTTAGAGCCCATTCCCTATGGTGGGATGCCTTGCTCAGCCTTGATGCAATGGGGAGGGACTTGGACCTGCCCTAACATGGTATGCCAGCCTGTGTTGACTACCCCAGAGAGGCCTTACCCCCTCTGAGGAGTGGATGGGTGAGGAAGAGGTAGGGATGTGGGAAGTGGGATAAAGGAAGGGAGGGGGACCTGTGATTGATATGTAAAATACGAAAATTAGTTAAAAAAAGATTTTTTTAATGAATGACTTCTTCTCAAATGGAAGGAAATGATCCTGCAAAGGAAATTATGACTACCTTGAAATCTACAAACTTGAAGCTATATTCAAATGATTACAATATTGTATATCAATCAAGATGCAATAACATCACATAAATATACAGGTATAAGTCATTTGTGTGTAAGAGAATCCACAGATATGTGTGAATATAATCTCAAATAATTTTTCAAGAAATAAATTATATAGTTTCAGCATCAAAATCATTACTCTTCCATAAATTTGATGATAGGATGGAATATTTAGAGTAAGAAAATATGCTTTTTTACTTATATCACATATTATTAAAAATAATTTTGAATGGATCATAGACTGAAATAGTAATTAAAAGCAAAAAGACAAGTGAAAAATGAAATCTTCTTTTTATAATACCATGATGAAATCATTCCCTGCTTAAGAAGACAGAAAATATAATATATGCATATATGACAAAAGTCAATTTGATAACTTCATTAAATTACAAAGTTAATTTCATCAAAAGGTAGAATAGAGATTAAAGAAAAGGCAAGGCACAGACGGAGGGAAAATCTTAATATACCTCGCCTAATCGTTTATCCAGAACGTCCGGACAGTCTTGTAACTAAGTGGTGTGAAAGGCAACTGGCTCAAAGCCTGGAAAATAATTGAACTGTCAAGAAGCACAATAAAGAGACCTCGTGATCATGATCGTAAGAGAAATGTCAATAATACTGCATTGTAAAATTACACCATTGTACAACACTGAGATTCAAACACCGACAGAATCTAATGTTGGCAGTTATATGGATCCAACAGAACATTGGCAGAATCTTGACTGGATTGTGCCATGTAATATAATCAGAAGTCACTTTTGAGTTATAATTCCACCTTGCCCCAGAGACAGGCATTCTACTACTATTTATCTAAAAACAATGGTATTTATGTCCATTGAAAGATGTATGATCATATCTGTTAAGTCATAATGATTATTAATAAACTGAAATGACCATGTACATGATCAACTAAAGAACAGATAAAGTATGCTATCATTTTAATGATATCATCTAAGTGAGATATTATAAGGCCAAATATTGATCAAGGAAAAAAAGTTTGTAAAGCATTTTTTAATTTGCTACAGATCTATTACCCAAGGAGAGCAGGACATGCTATATAAGACCACTCTTGGAAGTGATAAGGTTAATTAAGAGGAAAGGGAGAAGGGGGAATGGTAGTGAAGAATTTATTTTGTTCTCTAAGGGGAAAATAAGCAAGGCAAGCTGATCAAGAGGGGAATCATTCCTAGTACTGGAGATCTAGTCATCCACCTGGGACTTGTGAAGTTCTGGATCTTAGAGGAAAACTGTTGTGTGATAAATTTTTCCTGGGGAGACACAACACAACCCCTTCCCCCCCCCCACTCACACACACGCACACACACATATGTCTAGTCACCCGAGAAAGGAAGCCCACAACAGATCAATGTGATAACTGCACCAATATAAAATTTGGTGAAACTGATTTTTCTATTGCTGTTTCTAAAAAGGGTATGGATGATAGGTTACTCTCAAGGAGCAATGATAACTCAAAAGCAGTTGTGTTATCAAGAAGCCTACCCCTTCAAGTGTAATGACTTCCTTGAGCTTTCTCTGCAGCTTGAGAGTAACTTCACAGTCATAACTTTTTCCTTCCTTCCCTTCTTCCTTCCTTCCTTCCTTCCTTCCTTCCTTCCTTCCTTCCTTCCTCCCTCCCTCCCTCCCTCCCTCCCTCCCTTCCTCCCTCCCTCCCTCCCTCCCTTCCTTCTTTTTTCCCTTTATTTATTTTTCCTTCCACCCCTCTTTCTAACTCTCCCTTCTTCCTCCCTTTATTCTGTTTTTCCTTCCTTCCATCTCTCCATCTCTCCCTTGTATCTTCCTTCCTTGACTCCTTTCTTCCTTCCTTTCTACATTTCTGTTTTCAGTCTCCACCAACAACAACTATTTATTCACTTTTATACTGTTGTGAGTTTTACTCTAGAATCTTTCAACCTACTATCTCCCCAGGTATGTGAACTTTTGTGTACTCTGTTGCTTGAGGCTTCTGAGCCTCCTTTACATCTTTCCTTAGGTAACTGCAGTTAGTAGGGACCTGCCATGCAAGAGCCTGCAACCTCCAGTTTACTGACATAAATTCATCCTAATTATTATCATAATACCCACACAGAAGTGTAGTTCTCAACCTTCATTAAGGAAGCTTCTCATTGCAATGGAAGAAGACCATTACAGAGAACCATAATAAATCAAAATGTAGACTATTTAGACCAGCTCCAGTGGACACATTTGCATCACACATCCTGTACCTAAGGCTCAGGGAACATTGCAGAAGAGGGTGAAAGAAGCATTGTGAGAGTCAGGAATAGGAATTCTGCGGTGTGATGTCGCCTAGAAATGACAAGAGTTACACCTCTATGTCTCACTAGAATGGTTGCCTAAGAAGACTTGAATGAGGAGGACACCAACAGACATGCTGGCAAGGAAGAGGGCAAGCTCAGGGGGTCTCAACACTAGACAAAGTCCTACAGGCAGAGAAGGAATGCTGAGAAGGAGAAACAACCGTCTTCCCTAGGAAAGAGCACACCAATTGGTTATCCAACACTGAATGCACACACACACATAATATAATATATTATATATTACATACATAAAATTTAATATATTACATTGTGTGTGTTATAATATGTGCAATATATACATAATATTATATAGTGGGGAAGAAAGGGTAGGGAATAATGGACTTATATAACAATCTTAAAATTTTCTTTAAAAATACTAAAAGAAAAAAAATAAGACAGAAATGGACAGTTCAGGACTGGCTAACTTGAACTGAACCAAGAGGAAGTAGTGCAATAAAGGGATTTTCTTGATATGACATACAGGAGTTGAGGTCAAATGTTCTGTGGCCTAGAGAATAGTAGGCTTAGGTACCCAACTTGCTCTGAAAGAAAAACTACTAACTGCCCCATAGTCAGGATAACAAACCTGTGACAAGTTGAGATGTCAGTAGGAATTTCTAGAGACTACAGCTAAATTGTATAATGAACATTTTTAGCACTAAAATGAAATGAATTAGCAATATGTGAAACAACATGATTAAATCTCAAATTCATTGATTTGATCAAAGAAAGTAGCTTAACACAGTCCATAATATAATATTCTTTATGATGTGTTCTTGCATAATCTAAGTAGAAATAAGAAGAGGACAGCATCAAGGGTGCTGATTAACCTTCCCAGTCAGCTTGACTGGATTTATTTATAAGACTGAGGCACACACCTGTGGACATGTCTGTGAGGGCACTTTAAAGAGATTTATTAAGGAATGAAGGCCCATCCTGAACATAGGTGACACCATCTCATGAGCTGTGGACTTGGACAAAAGAGAAAAGGTGAAAAGAGAAAGCTAGAAACTCCTCAGTCTCCCTTGTTTTGATTTTTTTTCTTAGTCATGATATGAACTTAGCTGTTCTGATATAATTTCCCATGACTGTCTGGACTATCTGATGCCCTGATGCCAAATAGTCTTTTTCTCCTTTAGATGACCTCCAGTGATGGAGAAGTCACTCAGACAATAGGTATTAACTACAAACAGTAACCATAACAACAAACAGCTTCAAAAGCCATTCTTCAAAATGCGTCTTCCTTCTTGCTTTGTGTGTTCCCCCTTTGACTTTCAGAAACACCCATGCACATTAACGCTGCTATCTCTGATGCAGTATACAAATGCATGCATATTATGAACAGGCCAGTGTTTTCTATTTCTAAATACTGAATAAAATAAAGTGCATAGTTAAAGTGTAGTTTTAGAGAGATGACATGTAAAATACAGGAGTGGAAAAAAAAACATGAGAACTGAGTTGAGTCTTTGAAAATTCAAGAATTTTAGAGTTTTCAGTCAAGACCAAGAATTCGTAAAACCTAAGAACGTAGAAATTGTAAAACAGCACACAGTATTGTCAATTAATTATCTCAAGGATTAGCACCTCATGAGTTATAGCAATGAAAATATTGTTGAATTGAGGCATTTAACTAAATATGGCATCAGACTTTTAGCATAGGCAAACAACTCTGTAAACACGAGTGTCGAAATCACATGTGATGGTAAAGAACATTGAATAAGAACTGGGATAAATCAAATAGCACAATGCAGAGCAGTATAAATCATCACAGGTTGAAAGCAATGGCTCTCGGGTTAGGGTAGTGTTGCCGTTGGCTTTTGTGTTTACTTCGCGGGCCAAAGGCTTGCATGATCTCACCAGAGGAACTGAGTCTGCTACTAGCATCTAGGAGCTACTCGGTGCAATTGCAAAGACAAAGGGGGTTTATAATCCATAAGAAAATCAGGAGAAGAGAGAGGTGTGAGAGGGAAAGTACAGCCTGGAAGAAATCAAGTGATTTATTACATGCATCCCTGATCATCTTTA
Organism: Peromyscus attwateri; assembly: GCA_902168425.1. Lineage (NCBI taxonomy): Eukaryota > Metazoa > Chordata > Mammalia > Rodentia > Cricetidae > Peromyscus > Peromyscus attwateri. Next base: position 36,620 of record CABHPP010074477.1, on the reverse strand, counting down.
ATTGTAAATTACATCTAATTAAATGACAAGAGGAAATTGTCATCAGTTAAATGACACACACAAATGTGTATTCTCTCTCTTCCTCTCTCTCTCTCAGACACACACACACACACACACACACACACACACACACACACAACTGCATGCTGTTTGTATACACAAAATTTGCCAATAAATAGAAATAAACTACTTCCAGTTTAGTGAGAAAATGTGTTGGAAATCCCACATGAATCACCTAGTCATTTATGATTTTTAGAGTGAACTCGGTGACTCTTCAATACCTACTCTGTCAGGCAGGAGGAAAAATACTTGACTGATAAGAATTTATTCTTCCTCACAGTCTATCAGTTGCCTTGCCATCCCATTCATGCTAGGTATGAAAAGTTTTTACTTTATGAGAACAAAACCTGTTTTCCATCAGCTCTTTTTATATGGCAGTAATACCATATCTCAATGTAGTTTATTCATAATAATAGCAGATCAAAAAGAGAAGCAATCTGTTTTTTAAAGATTCAACTAAACTTTGATATTATAATATAAAAGGAATAGAGAATATTCATGTCAAATAATTTAGGGTAAACTGGTTGTGTTTCAATTGTCACACAATTTATGATATACTACACAATGCTGTTCAAATTCACAAGTTTATTCATAATGACAGTGGGGCCTATTATAAGCTTATGATTTGTAGTGCATAGTTTTATTACCAAATATTTATATTCAACTTAATAATTGCTTAGAGAAATGCAGGATACCCAGGCATCATGTTTCACTACTCACTTTAGGCACAAACTGAGCTGCATGGTTAGTTCTGGCATTCAGAATGTGAGAGAATATGTCAATAGCTTTCTCATGATCAGTCCATGCCACATTTTGGCCAGGCTTTCTTGTTCACCAGCACTCTGCTTGATGGCTGACACTTCAGTCCTTCTCAGGATTATATTTGCAGAAATTCTCCACTATCCTGTACCTTTTTTCTTTCCTGGTCCCAACTTCAAACAATGGCTCAAATACCAGTGCAAATTAAAGTTTGTAATTCCGGAGCCAAGGGCAGGTCAAAGAGTATATATTACCACAGTTACTAACTAGTACATTAACAGGGTTGCTTTCTTTGTTAAGGCAAGCAGTGTACAACTGAGAATTACTAAGCAAATATTTCAAGAACGTAGTTACGTCTACTTTCATTGTTTCCTATTAGTGCTCAAATGGTGACATTAAACACCACAAGCCTGCAAATTAATTTCCCCATGATTGTAGGAAAAGGTTTTGTATGGATTTTTTCCAAGACTTATCATAAGAAGTGAAGTATAATTCAGTAAAATGAAAGAATGCTTACATAAGTTGATTTAAATATACTGATGAGTTTCCTGCTATGGTCCAGACATTTTAATGCACCCTTGGCAATGACAAGAGACAATATCTTACCGTGATTACATTTTATGTGAAAGATAATATAGAAGTAAACAGAAAATGAACAAAAATCAGATCATAAGATATAATACTTCAGACATTTGCATTTTCTATTACATTTTCTCTTCTCAGACATTAGAATTGGTATCATAAGAGAAGCTTTCTTTAAATCCCTACTGGCCAGACAGTGGCTTTAATTTGATGTCATATTTCATACACTTATAATTTGGTCATATATTTTGTGTATGATTACAGTTTTATTGGGATATGTACATTGTTGGTATTCTATACATATTCCATCTCAGTATTCAAGAATGTAAAAGTAAGTATTGACTATGAAAATCCTAGATATAGTCAATTCGAAATAAGCTACAACAAATATAATGTATCTAAGCGAGAGGTTCATTTTGGGGCTGTGTAAGTTTATTCTCAATATTTTCAAATTTAAAAAAAAATATTAATTGTACAAAATCTAAATGAGAGAGTTCTGGCATAGATGTTTAATAAGTGGAAAATGTCTATGCTATAGGAAATATTGCAGTTGACATAGTATGAAGTGCTAGACAATAATGGCTGGACTTTTTGAACATATGGGTGGTGAAAAATGTTTGACTTGAAATCTGAGAAGTAAGCAAGGGACATATCCTGAAAAGCAGTATGTAATGTGTCAAGGGATTTGAATTTTCTCCTAAATTATGTAAATAAATTCTCAACAATCTTAAAAGTAAGAACAGCATATAACTATGGAGTTCAGTTCTAGACTTTATATGTGTTGAGAAACTTTAGTTTTTTCTGTGCATGGAAACTTTGCATCAAGGGAGAAGTAAATGACAAATGTAAGACGAACTTTTAAATATCCTTCCTGAGCAACATCGGTTACCTCATTCTGCTTCACTCATATCCAGTAATGCTTCGTCTATTTTTCCCCCCAAAAAAAAATCTTGATAAGGTACATTAAAAGCATTCCTGTTAAACAAATGGAACTAAATTTAATATGGTTTCATTATTTTCAAGATAAATTACAGGTATTTACCCAGAGAAAATGAATAAAAAAACTTTAAACAGGTGTTCCTAACATTTTCTTCTTTGGATATAAAATTTCAAATGCTTGTTTTGTTCATTTTAGGCTTAAGTAACACTTGCATCAGTTACATTTGTTGTGCATTAATTTTGCTGGGAATGGGAAAGAAAATTCCCTCTACCTTGTCTTTAAACTTGAAACACAAAAAGAGAATGTGATTTATATTTTGCAGAGTTGTTCAGCTAAACAATTTCCTGGAGGGAGTGGTCATGATCTTATAACCTTCAGAAAAGTAGTTTGTGTTGAGTTATACTGAGCCAAAAGTGGCTCAGTGAAGAATCTGCCTTGAGCCAGCAAAGGACAATTGGATTGCGAAACAAATTGCTTCATGTGTTCTTTTACTCCAGATATTGGAAAGGGATATTTTGCAAAAAATTAAAGAGGAAAGAGAAAAAAAAATAGCATACGGCTAATTGACCAATAGAATAGAATTTATGCCCTGCATATAAGCCTGCTTAATTGTTGACAAATAAATCAACAATATATATTGGTGAAAAGACAGTTTCAACAATTGGCCCTGGACAAACTGGACAACTACCTGTAAAAGAATGAAACCTGACCTTATCTCTCATCCTGCACAAAACACAATTCCACATTGATCAGGGAGCACAATGTAAGTCCTAATATCCTAAATCTGATAGAGGAGAATTAGAGAATATGCTTAAACACATTGGCACAGGCAAGGGTTTTCTGAATAGGACATGGGTAGCATGGGCATTAAGGTCAACAATTAATGAATGAGACCTCATGAAACCAAAAAGATTCTTTAAAGAAAACAAAACACCATTGCTCCAGAAAAGAGGAAGCTTATATAATTTGAAAAAAGACTTACAACTTATATATCCAACTAGAAGTGTGAAATATTGAATAAAAACCTATAAAAGATGGTTTTTAAAAACTTTTCAAGTATTTTGGAAAATAAGTGGCTAGTACATTTTTAAGACAGTCAAAACTTTCTTTAGCTCATTATACTAACACATGCATGAGTGTTACTGTGTATGTATATATGCATGCATTTGTGTGTGATATGCTTGTATGCATGAATATATATGCACATGTAAATATGTAAAAACCAAGGAAATCTCGTTAGTTGAATGTGAAGGCACATATCTTGCCGGCCCAGAGCCTGGACCCTGAATCTCTGATGGATGAGATCTATCAGCTGGTCACTGGTTTTCAGAGTTTACTAGCAACCCCCGGCTCATTCTCTTTCATTTTAACTCTTACTGGGGACAAACAGATCTTCTGTTCACAAGTCCTGATACTATTTTCTGTGATGCTATTTCTAGTCTTGAAAACTGCTCATTAGGTTTCATTGCAGGCAATTAATAGTATAGCATGGTGAATACTCTTGGACAACTCTGCTTTCAAAGTGCAATGTACCTGTGCAGAAATGGGAGACACCATTGCCATCTACATTCTGTCTCCCCTCTCTTTCTCACATATACTTCTGTTCCAAAATAATGATAATAACAAGGTGGTAATTTTTAACTGTTATTTATTTAATTTTCTTCTGAAAAAGAGACAACCGAGATCAAGATACTAGCTCTGCCTCACATTGCTCTAGACCTTGCAGTTAAGTCTTACTGTTTCCTGAAGAAAAGCAGTTTCACAAAGCAACATGAAAGTCACACTGGGACAAGGATAAAATGAGACCAAAATACAATATGTACATTTTGGAATTTTTCTAAGAACACACACAGAGATATGAGGTCACTGTATAGCAGAGTTATAAATTCCATATTTATCCACCCTTATTAATATGAATGATATGATTTCATTGTTCACCTTTAGCTTTTGCCTCACTTTCTTTCCCTCCATCTACAAAAGATTACTTAAGATACTCAACAAACTGTGAACCAGTGGCTGAGGGACCCCCAACTGGATCAGGCCCTCTGAATGGGTGAGACAGTTGATTAGCTTGATCTGTCTGGGAGACATCCAGGCATTTGGAGCGGGTCCTGTGCTCAGTGCATGAATTGGCTGTATTTGAAACCCGGGGTTTAGCAGGGTTGCTTGGCTCGGCCTGGGAGGAGGGGACTAGACCTGCCTGGACTGAGTCCACCAGGTTGATCTCAATCCTCGGGGGAGTCTTTGCCCTGGAGGAGATGGAAATGGGGGGTGGGCGGGGGGGGGGGGGGGGGGGCAGGA